>JACXGI010020356.1:0-11190 GCA_016801175.1 Esox masquinongy | reverse complement strand
CCTCAGCGTTGTCATCCCAGGCGTCACACAGCCAGTCCTCAGCCTTGGGTTCTTCAATATCCGCTTGGTTGTAATCTTGAGACATGTTTCGTAAATTCTTCCGACTGCTTGATAGTCACAGGCGGTATGTCTGTTTTTATGCTGTGTTGAGGACGGTGTTAGCTTAAGGCGGGGCTTCAGGGTCTTACGTCAGTCGAACAGTCCGCAGTCGCAGTCACAATCTAACCCGCTGACATTTTCCGGAAATAGTTCCAATCTAACAGAGTCATACTGCTTCATTCCCTCGACAACTTTACACAGTACATCTACCATATTATGGGTGCCCTGTTTTGGCCCCAAATAAATCACTTTTCGAAAGGTGTTCCATAAACTGGCATTAAAAACCACTTGATCAGTCACACCAGCCTTAAACTCTTGGACTCTTGGCCGGGAAATTCATAAAATGCAACCTCCGGTATCTCTGGGTTGAAAATGTATCCACCGATCCGACCGTTGTCCAACTTCCATTCCCGTGCCAACATATCCTGGTGCAGATGGTGGATTCGAGTTAAACTCTGCATCGGTTTTTTCGGTGCTGCCATGTTGATTGCGTCTCTGCTGACCATTTGTAATCTCCTGTCGACTCACTGAGCTGTGGTTAAGCTGTTAGCTTTCAATGGTGTTTCACCCAAAACATTGATCGCCGCACAATCCGCCATGTTTTGTATTGTGTTGGTAAGTTTACTCAGACAATACTGAATGACCATCACAGGGGTCAACGTGGTTTAAATACACAGACCACGCCAATCAACCCATAAAACATGAGAGGTTAACACCCACCGGTTGTATGACATCTGTTGCACCAATTGTCGGAACATAAAATACCGGGTGGGTTATAGCATTGCTGGACCCCGGCACCCATTTGTTGAACACCAAACATCTTGCCGCTGACACAACATTTATTTATTGCCTGGAAAATTTAACATTCCGGAACCCTAAGACCCATTTGTTAAACATCAAACATAGCGCACCTGTTATAACACTCGTCCGGGGTGCTTATCAGTTGTTATAAAACATCAAACATGGACACATCATTGCAATCATAAATCACAAAGTCACCGGACGTACATAGGTCATTGCGGAAGTCCCGCCCTAACACACGTCATACAGGAAGTCCATACGTCACACCGTAAGTCCCACCCAGCAAACCGGATGTCCCGCCCACCTGTCTCATCAATCTGGAAGCGCCGCCCACTAGGGTCATAAATCACCATTCTGACTCAATATACCCTACATTTACTACTGACATTTCTGTGAACAACTGCCAGGGTAAATCCAAAGAAGTGTTGACATCCAAACTTATTTGATCTATTTTCACAGATGTGCAACAATGTCGAACATTCTTGTGCCCTGAAATTAAATAGCTTTGGCAGTGTAAAGTTTGTCTTTAGTCTCACTAGCAATTGCTCAATTCTTATGACTATTCCAAGTACTAAGATACTAGTATTACTGGCTTATAAGCTTTAAAAATAGCCAGTGGCAAAAGCCATACAGTTCATAGATGCTATTTGTGGTGGAAGTAAACTTCATAAGAAATGATAGTCAGTTTAACACAATGCTTAATGGTGTCTAGCAAAATACTCAAACTTGGCATGATGTTATTGCGCGATAAAATGTATTGTTGAGACAATATTATGACAATGTAGGTCCCAATCAGTCCCAATACTGGCATACTAGCTTACTATGTACTAAACAGTACGTACTTTACCATCACCCGCAAAGTACTTACTGTACTTGTAGTATGTAGCATACGATTTGAGATTCAGCCATAGTCTAGGCCTGTCAGTTAACTATTGGCTTTTGAAGACAGTGAAAGTGGTAAGAAATGCCTTTCTTAACTTGTTTATTTCTACTGATATGTTCTTTGGAACTAACTTAAACACGTCAATTCATGCTTGGTCACAATGACAGAATAAGTCTGAATTTATGTTTCTGAACACGGACTGGACAAAAGTGATGCGAGCGAGAAAATACACGGAACAGTCTTTTGGGATTCTGTTTCTGCCTGTTGAACATTCTTTGAAACACAGCTAAATTAAGCTTGACAGTTAGCCTGCAAGGGAACAGGCTAGTTCAGAGGTTTAAGTTAGCTCATTTACTGAACAGGGACTCCTATAAGCCACAGTAATGGAATGGAACTCTCACTTAAATTAGCCAGACTTATTGAAATAAGCCTGGATTTTCCTTTATCTGTCTTGATGGAATACCCCCCAGGTCTGCAAAGTTAGTAGACACTGATTCAAAGAGACTCATGGCTTTAATTCAAGCAAAAGGTGTTTCCCCCCAAGTATTTTGGAAGAGGGTGGTGAATTTCTATACCCACTGTACATGAGTGGATGTTATGCAGTTTTAAAAAGGCTATGTACACAGCTGTTCTTAAAAATACATGAATTATGAAATATTTTGAGGAATAGATTATGAAATAGATTGAGGCAATGTAATGAATGCACATAGAGAAGGAAGGATGGATGGATCCAAGCACAGGACGTTTATTTGGGACTAGCAAAGGTATATCAAGGGACAGGCTGGCACAAAGTCTAAGGGCAGGCAGAAGGTTGGTAACCGGGTATCAATGTAGACGAGAAAGACAAAGTACAGAAGGGGATCATCCAGAGAGGCGGTCAGACAGGCAGGAAATGGTCGGGATACCAAAATAGACTGTCAAATACTTCTAAGACAAAGAGAGAATGCTCAGAGAAACAGGCTCAGTAGAGTTGCAAACACACAAACAATACTTCACAAGGACAGGGTGTTAATGACCAGACTAAATAGTGGCTGCCAGAGGAGGAGGGAGAGCATTGGTGAGTGGTATTTCAGTGACTAGTACTCAGGTGATTGGGATCTGCTGTGAGGGGTGCATACACCAGCCTGGTTGGAAGGTCGAGGATAAGAGGTGGAGGCCGACCTTACACTTTTGTCTGTTCTCCTTACTAATATAGGTGCCACCTCAGCTACATTTTGACACCGGTAACATTTACCGTTATGAATTGAAAAGTAACAAATATGTCATTAAGAAACTCAATCAAAAGAATGTAAAAACAAATAAGAACAAATAAAAACAACAAATGAAAACAAATAGAAACAACAATGTTGCACGCCTAACGGGTGAGATCATGTGACTATGCAATACAATTTCATAGTTGTGCTGTGGAAACTGTTCTTTACAATATACATTTGTGGAAAAAACTAATTAAATTAAAGCCAAATGCCATGAAAACTATATGCAATTACACCTTTAATTAATATAATAACCTTTCTCCAATGAAGACCTAAAAACAAAGTTCATAAACATAGTAACATAATAAGAAAGATCAAAGTTCAAATTGTTGAGGCAATCTGGGCCCTTTTCCTGAATAGAAGGAAGTAATTAGATTAGGGGTGGAGGGATGATTGTCTTCTGACTGAAACATCTTCAGTTGTTCCTCCTGAGAACACATTGTTACAGACATCAGTATGTTTCTCTACCCAGTGTTTCTCCTCTCTGTAATTTTAGGTGAGTGAATGTAATGTGTTACATCCTAACTGATAATTTGACCGTAGCACTATCAAAAAGGAATGTATTATTTGTATCTTTATAATTGGAAATGATAGCATTTCTATAGACATATTTGAACTAATGTTTATTTAAATTAAACTACATTGCAAGTGGCAGTTATGATATTGACCTAGGGAATGTGACCATTAGCAAAACAATAGAAAAAGGTGAACTGGTCAAGGACAGTCTCTAAAGAAGAAAGGTCAGACACACGTTCTGTGTTCTGAGTTGTAACATTATATTAAAACAAAAAGGAGCCCTCCTTGGTTAGTGCTCTATAAACTAAAGTGTCTATTCGGTACCTTGAGAATGTATTCCCTTTTAAGCTGCTTATAGAAAGGTTAGTATCTACTTACATTTTTCTCTCTGGTGATTTCAACAACAGCATGTTTCACTGACAGTTAATTTCTAACTATATTTTTTACAGGATTAACCACTGGTGCTAAAATGACTCCTGTACAGGATAAAGTGATCAACACACAGGGAGAATCTGGGACTTTGAGCTGCACATATGATACAAGCTATGTAAATACTTGGTTTTTCTGGTTCCGATATTATCCTGATGAAGCACCTAAGTTGCTACTTTATAAAAGTGCCAAATGGTCGGGTGTTAGTGATTATATACCTGATGAGAGATTTGAATCAACAATATACTGGAGCACAAATGAACTGGTCATCAAACATCTAACACTGGCAGACACAGGCCTTTACTACTGTGCTCTCAGTGATGATACCCAGTGATACAAAGTGTATAAGAGGCTGTACAAAAACCTACAGATCAAAATGCTTTGTTGTTGTGTTGATAAAAAGTAAACACAAAACCTCAATTTGATATCATATGACAGAGGTTTGGATCAGAGAATTGTGGTCACACCTGAGCTTTCTTCAGTTCACATAATCTTGTATTCACCCTCAATAAAAGGAATTTTTATGTCAGATGGAATAGCAATTTGGAATTATTGCTGGTAGTTGCACCTGCTCACAATTCCCACTGCTTGGTGGTGTGGTTTTAAAAAATGTACCTCAAGGGGCAACCTGACAAAGTACACACCCCTGAATCACAGGACACACACAAGTCATTCTGACAGACTCCAACAGAATCATCAACAGTAGGACAGGGGTTGGCAGAGCTCTTTGACAGATAAAACAGAACTGTTCTGCTTAACTTATACACTTAAAACTGATTAATTCTTCATAACAAATTGTCTGATCCTGTAAATTCTGTCTGCATGCTGCTTTGGTAAAACACTACTCTGTATCTATATCTTTCAGTGCACTTGTTTCTTTTTTTAATATTTGTGATTATTTCATATTGTGAATATACACAACTGTTATTTGTTGTTTGTAAAAACGTGTCTCAATAGTTGAGTAGTTAAACAAAGATAATTCTCTAGTGTTTGGAGATCTTTCGTTTGTCCATAAGCCTCAATAAATTAAAGCACCGTACTCATTTCTTTTAACACACACGAGTGATATAATATTTGGTTCTGTTCTTATTGACCAGATGCACCAGTAAATTTTAATAGCAGATGCCCTGCTACACTAATCAAGATATTCCTTGTGTTGTCAGTTTTATCACTGCCCACTCTGTCCAGTGATGATTTTCAAACACACCAAATTAAGACCAATACCGAAGCACATAGAAGTCCACAGGGAAATCGTTGTGTTGTTCAAAGGTATGTATGTTCATGGACATTTATGGATATACAGTGTGCAGAATAATGAATATACCATGCAATATTATTTATATTTCTTTTTCTCCAATGAGATTGCTTACTGTACTCCAACATCTCTGACTTCATTAAATAAAATTTGTGTTTTTGCCGGACCGCGTATGCGGTGCCGGTCTAGAAGAGCGAATGTCTCTCGGGGTTTCCAGAAATCTCTTGTCTTTTCACTTGACGAGAAAGTCAGTTATCGTCACCTATAGTTATTGTATCAATGTCATTCACGAATGAAAGAAAAACAAATGTTTTTGTGCCATGAAATGAAATCGCTTTGGCAGGGAAAAGTGCATCTTCAGTCTCGCTAGAAATTGCTCAATTCTTATGACTATTCCTAGGAAGTTAGTAGATACTAGTAAGCCTATTACTGGCTAATAAGCTGTTAAAACGGCCAGTGGCAAAAGCCATAGTTCATAGACGCTATTTGTGGTTGAGGTAAACCTAATAAAAAACATGAGTCAGTTTAACACACTGCTGAATGGTGTCTAGCGACTAGTAAAATGTGTAGCGCCATAGTGTAGTGGTTAAAGACAGTGCCAACCATGTGTGAAATCCAGGTTTGAATCCAGTGAGGACGGCAATATTTAATAATAGTAATTGCGATGATTTCTTGTGGATTTTCGAAGTACGCATCCGGGCATGCTTTTTGGGTCAGGATAGACAAAAACTTAGCTGGCTACAACATTCAGTAGCTACATTATAGTAAGCCTCAACTAAAACTGTTTACGGTTATACAGTATTGCGACTATTTCTGGTGGATTCCACGAATCTCTCGTCTTTGCACTTGACGAAAAAGTCAGTTATCGTCACCTATATTGATACAGTAGTTATTGTATCAATGTCATTCACGAATGGCTAATAAGCTGTTAAAACGGCCAGTGGCAAAAGCCATACAATTCATAGATGCTATTTGTGGTGGAGGATAAGTTAATAAGAAATGTTACTCAGTTGAACACAGTGGTTAATGGTGTCTAAAGAAATATTCAAGCGGTCGCTGTAATCACTCGTGTTCGAAGGCATCCATACAGAGGCCCTGGTCCTCCACAGCTGCTCAGATACCATTCAGAGCAGAAGAGAAAGGGGCTAGAGCCGCTTCAGTAGTAGGTACCAAAGTTGTCTCGATTGCAGACCTCAGCTGAACAGCCATGAGAGCCGTCATTTCCAAAACAAGAGTCAAGCGGAAATCCTGTAGGTCTGAGGGAGGTACCGTTCTCTCGATGCCATGACAGTTGAAGTCAGCCATCGCGGATGAAAGGTTGGTCGCGATGCGTTTTGTTCTCATACTATGTGACATTGATGTTAAAAAGGTAATAGACAATCTAATCAAAGTGTTTAGTATGGAGTGAAGATGAATGCAAAGAAAAAAATCTATCATAAATTAGCTAATGCAAGGGAGCCTCTCAGCATGTGTCTACTCTATCCACATGCTATACCGGAACTCACACCACCTAATTTTTTATAGGTGTACACAGCTGTAGCCAATCAGTGGCTGCTGGACAACCCCAGAAGGTTCCTTGGTACTGTAGTAAGTCACCACAGTGTTCCTCTCTAAGACAGAAGACCAAGGTGAGGAAACCTAGACAATTACAAATCCCTTGAGGAAGACATAGATGAGGCAGACACAGATACAGATGACAACCCTATTTTTGTGCATGTGGCGTTTGTAAGGATTCCTTCCTCACCACTCATCCAACACTGAAACCTCCTGGGAATGTAGAAGTTACTTTGATGCTGTCACACCCTCCGCTTCCACCTCCTCTTAGTCCAGGCCAGACTTTCTCTCTCTCCTGTCTGCCTCTCAAATCTCCGCACCTTCTATTCATTCCCTCATCAGTCTGCCTATATATACCCTGGTTTCCGTCCATCCGGTGCTAGATCGTTGTTATTCTCTACTACGTAGTAACGTTCACGGCCACCCCTAACCACAGTTTGAGTTTTCATTGTAGTTGTTCCTTCCTGCCTACCCTGTCTACCTGTGTTCCCAAGATTCCACCTTACCCAGCCTTCAAACACCTCCGTTACATTACCCTTTTCGTTTCCCTGTTTGTCTCTATGTCGTGCGCTTGGGCCCACTCTCGGCTCCCCCCGTAACAGATGCAGTGGACCTTGGAGAAGATCCAGAAACATGAAAGTTAGAGCTCCATGATAAACGTGAAGAGGGAGGTCACAATAACAGAGCCTGAACTGGTTAGTCAGTTTCAAGATATACTCGCCAAGTTTAGGAAACACATATTTAATATCAATTGGCAATATGGAGCCTATAGGGAGCTTAGGGATTGTATGAAGAACATAATATTTGCTGCACATTGACTTCAGTGAGAACTATTCATGCAAATACAGTGAAGAAATCCAGTCCGTGTATTTTAAAAGATCTCATCAGCAAGCCACTCTCCACACTGGAATGCTCTACACTGCATACCGATCACCTATTTAATTTTTGCTCCATCACACTATCACAGAAACATGATCCACCCACCATCTGGGCCAACCTTGATCTAGTTCTCGCAATGTTGAAGCAGAAGGACCCTGAAATCAGCCGACTTCATTTCATTAGTGACGGACTGGTAACACAGTACAAGCAAAAAGGGAACTTCTACCTACAGTACTTGCACCAAAGAACACAAACAAGGCTTTCAAGTGGTCTGCTGGAATTTCAATTGAGGCCAACCATGGAAAGATGGGCCCCAGGTGGTGTTGGAGGGGCCCTCAAGAGATCTGCAGATCTTGGGAAGGATATCCCAGATGCAGAGACCCTGCATAATGTCCTGAAGGGTCTTAACTCTGTACTCTGAGAAGTGACCCTGACATCATGTAGAGGAATATACCATTAATGTGAAGTGCCACTGGAATGGCATCAACAAATTCTACTGGACAAGTCCAAAGACAGATACAGATATTTGTCTGGTGCCAGAACTACAGGCTGTTAATATATGTTCTGTGCAAATGGAAAAATCCACTTTAAGTATGTGGAAGAGAGAGAGAGAGAGACAGAGAGAGAGAGAGAGATGGGGAGAGAAAGTGAGGGGCTTGTATTTTAACACCAATTTGAATGATTTTGTACGCCAATGTTATTTTTGTTTGGTTTTGTTGATGAATATGTAACTAAATAGGAGATCCTGTGTATGTACAAGGTTGTTACTATTGACATTATTTTGTAGATGTAGAGACGGGGAGAGGAAGTGGGGGGGGGGGGCTTGTATTTTAACACCTTCCAGTGGTCAGACTTCCATGTAACAAGGTAATAGCTTAAAAAAACAAATCCAAGAGTATATTAATCAGTGTGGTCATATCATTGGTTTCTCTAAATGGAAAATGGCTTGGCATTAAACACAGACTACCTGATAAACATTTAATGTGGTTGTTGTCTATGTTATGCATTTAAAAGTTGAAATGTCCCTGGTGAGCCTGATAGCACATGTGGGGCATGAAGGCCCAAAGTTACTTATTTAACCTACTTCCACATTTATTGTAGGTGTGGTTGATTAGATTAGGTGAGTATCCTGAGGATAAATTGTATATCACATGATTTCCAGTAACTCCAATATGTCCTAAAGTAGAAAATTAAATTGCTTGATGAACCATGTTTTTTATGGTAGTATAATTAAAAAGCGATGGTCAATGTTTGTTTTTGCTTTCTCCAAATGAACACAATCAGCAGGTCTGTGATAATATTAGTCTGTTCTGTATTTTTTTTATAAAATAGCTCCATCTGGTGCTCAGAATTCTATGTAACAAGGTAATAGATTAAAAACAAATCCAAGAGTTAATTCAGTTTCATGTTCTGGTTTCAAGGTAATTTTGTCAAATGTACCGAACAACCCAGCGTCATCCTGCACAATGAAATTCTTGTGACAAGACACTCGACAACTATGTAGTTAGAAGAAGAATATATTAGTAAAAACATATAGCCAGACAAAAAAATAAAGCAACAATATACATAATACTGTACACTAGCAGCAGTTTAAAAAAGAGTAATTTGAACTAGCAGCAATCTGGGTAGTATTATTGAACATTCTAGATATGGCAAGTATGGCAGTAATATACATAACAATGTAAACCAGCAGCAATTTTGTAGAATTATTGAATATTATAGATACATATGAGTGTAATAAGCTTATGAATGGTGGCATAACACACTACAACTACAGAGTGAGAGTTAAGAGGTAAAATATATACACAGCGAAGATGTAGCAAGAAGATAAAGCAATAATATACATAATACTGTACACTAGCAGCAGTTTAAAAAGAGTACTGTAAACTATCAGCAATATTGGCAGTGGTATTGAAATTATTGATATGGCAAATATGGCAATAATATACATAACAATGTAAACTAGCAGCTATTTCTGTAAGAGTAGGAAGGGGAAGTATGTTAGAAGTATTGAATATTATAGATACATATGAGTGTAATATGTTTGTGAAGAGTACATGCAAAGGAATATTCTAATGCCCATTAAAATGAACTAAAAGACAATAGGAGAATCTGGAATGTTTGTTTGTGATCATGGATCAGTATTGCTGGTTGAGGAGCCTTATGGCCTGAGGGAAAACACTGTTTGTGAGTCTGGAAGTGCTTGCCCCGATGATCCGGTAGCATCTACCAGATGGCATCAGTGTGAACAGAGCATAGCCTGGGTGGCTGTGATCTTTGATGATGTTCCGTGCTTTCCTCAGGCATCATGTACGGTAGATTCGTTACACGGATGGGAGATGGTAGCTTATGATGCGCTCCGCAGACTTTACCACCCTCTGGAGGGACTTGCGGTCTGCAGTGGAGCAGCTGCCGTACCAGGCAGTAATGCAGCCTGAGAGGATGCTTTCAATGGTGCACCTGTAAAAGTTGGTGATTGTCTTTATAGTTCATGCCAAATATCTCAGGAGTCTCCTCAGGAAGCATAGTCGTTTTGGGGCAGTTTTCACTGCCGGGTTCGCATATTTGGTTATCTTTGATGAACACACTGACACACTTGAATTCGGAGACTCTCTCCACTTCAGTTCTATCGATGTGTATGGGGGCATGACCCCCCTCTGTCGCTTCCTGAAGTCCACGATCATCTCTTTAGTCTTGCAGATGTTAAAAGAGAGGTTGTTGTCCTGGCACCATGTAGCCAGGTTCCTTACCTCATCTCTGTAAGCGGTCTCATCGTTGTTGGAGATGAGACCCAGGATGGTAGTGTCGTCCTTGAATTTGGGGATGATGTTGGAGCTGTGTGTGGCCACAGAGTCATGCGTGAACAGGGTGTTAAGCATGCAGGTACCGTGTAGGTGTATTTGTGTTTTCCCCTCCTTCAACCCTATTCACAGGTGTCCCTTATGTCCCTGATTGTTGTCGTTGGTGTGTCCCACCTGGCAGTCATCAGTTCATCTTCTGACTGCTGAGGTGGACCAATCAGTGGACACTCCTGATTGCACCGCCTGTTCCTTTTATCCATTACCCAATCACTTCACACATCCCCTGGTTTAAAAACCCAGTCAGTTGTTTCTCCCCGTGACACTTTTTGCTTTATCACACATGAGATTATAGAGACACAAACACTTCATACATAATTTTTGACAGACAGACACTTCCTTTGTTCATCCATACACCACATAGTCTAAGTGCATACATCTCACTTTGTCCTGCTTCATGTGAGTATGTATTACTGTGGTGTTTTGTTTGCTGTTGTCTAGACAATTGTTTGCATTTTAGTCCCTGTTTTGTATTTGCCCTGGGGGTCTCCAGTGCTCAGAGACTGTGCAGAGGAGCTGAGGTTGCCCATTCTCACCACCTGGGGTCTGCCTGTCAAGAAGTCCAGGATCCAATTGCAGAGGGAGGAGTTAAGTCCCAGGGTCCTGAGCTTAGGAACAAGCTTGGCGGGTACAACAGTGTTGAATGCAGAGCTGCAGTCCACG
>JACXGI010020355.1:0-11195 GCA_016801175.1 Esox masquinongy | reverse complement strand
GTGTAGTGTGTCTGGGGGGGTGTATTGTCCAGTGCGGTGTAGTGTGGGGGTAGAGATGAAGACGGGCCATCCCACTCAGCCTCCACACTGCACAGCCGGAGCCTCTGCTGCGCTGCTGTCATGGCAACAGCAGCAGTCACCAACAGCAGCAGTCCCAGCATGGTCCTACACAGAAGCCAGGAGAACTCATACTCAGACACGAAGAACACACAAGGAACATTACAGGACATTAGGCAGGTCAATGCCAAAACACAGACCTAGAGAGTACAGTGACACACTGAAAGGATTCAACATAAAGAGCCTCAATACATTTTTTGAACCCAGAGAGAACCCCTCTGTGGGTGAGTGTGGATGGAATTAAAAACAGTACCTGGTAACGCCCATCTCACTACTTGATATCTAGGCTGTATGTTAGATTTTTTGGTGGGACCCATGCACAATTTTTATTGGTTATAGTATCCTCTTCAGTATTCTGCCCACACAGGACCTAAAGTATTTTTTTTATAATGATAGCCTATGTTGTCGGCTAATATCCAAGGTATTTGAGGAAAGTCTTCAAAGAATCATGGGTCCTAGTTGGAGCACAGGCGTCTCGGATATTGTCAAAGATTAGGCTGTTGCCTATGCGCCTAGTCATTTCCCTATTGCCTTCCAGATAACAGCTTTACAATGGCATAAGCTGCTTCGGGGTGGTGCGCGCAGGTCCCATTCAAACAGGTGGGACGGTGCGCGTGACTGATTGTGACAATCGGATAGCTCGTCTACGTTGGCCAATGTCGGGTATGCTAAATGTTTGATAATTGTCATGGATCTATCTTGATCCTGCATCAGCTCCGACCAAAAATGGTGTCGGATGAATAAAAGTAGGTCGATAGAAAGCCACAGCGGTTTTTCCATCCATGTTTCGCATGTGTTCTTTGTTGTTTGGTGAACACTATGGTTTTTCCTCCATATCTCAGCCTCCAGTCAAAAGACCGTTTACGCACAGGTGGGAGATACCCGCAATAGGACAGCCCCCTCCCTCAGTTCCTCAGCGGATGATGTGAGCAAGTGACATTTTGCCGTTGCGGTTTGGGACAGTAGGCAGCGTCTGCAAACAGGTGTGCGGCTGCCCGAATCAGTTACGCCTTTATTCCAGCTGACAAGGAGAGGGAGAAAGCCATCCCAGTCGCGGAATCATCCTCCTCGACGCGGGACAGGAGAGGAGGGGGAAACCTGCATCTTAGCAGCAATTTTATTATCTGAAGAGGCAAACTGGTTGTAGGAGCGAACGCTATGGCTACAAAAAAATCATCATGCACGGATGTAACGAAAAGAAGCCGGAGTCCCGTCGTTTTGGAGGCGGAAATGTTCAGTGAATTTCAGGACTGGTGCCTCCGGACTTATGGGGACTCGGGTAAAACAAAGACAGTCACCAGGCGAAAATACAACAAAATCATGCAAACACTGTTGCAAAACGACGATTCGGACGGCATGTATGTCGACAATAGCCACATCAATGCCAAATTCAAATTTTGGGTGAAGTCGAAAGGGTTTCAGGTCGGGAGCAACATTCTGGGGGAACACAAGAAAGGAGCATCAGGAAAGCCTGTCCTATATGTCCCGGTCAAGTCAACGGTAAAGTGTGTGTGTGTTCGTGTGTGTGTTCGTGTGTGTGTGTGTGTGTGTGTGTGGGTGTGTGAGCGCGCGCACGAAACGTCCCGTAACCATCAATTAAACCAGTTTAATTTGACCACTATCACATTAATCGTTCATAGCTTTAAATGACTACAACTTTTCAGCGTTTGCTGAACGCCCCCCAAACCCTAACCTAGTCACATGAAGGTCGGTTTTTCCGACTCTCATCCTCTGAACAGAGAGCAGTCATACTCCCATCACAGCTGCCATAGCAACGCCGGTGCATAAAGAGGCAAAATCGCCAGTGTTATCATTCTTTGCTCTCCTTGCGAATGACTCGGTTAATGTCTTCACAAAACGACATGTAGGACAATTGAGTACGCGCGCATACATTGGGTGCCAGCGGCGTGCCCAAATTGTGGGGGATGCCGGTGTGATTGGTGTGTCCCATGGACGAGGGCATAGGATGGGTCGGGATATTTTTTTGCTATTATAGGCTACATTAGATTATCAAAAGATTTCATAGTATGTTCTCACCTTCAGCTCGAATAATAAGTATAGGCCCACAATATCCATCAGATTTTCCATGGGGAGGGCTAATTGCGCACCACAAGCCGAACATCGTAGACTTAATTATATTTGTAGTGTTGACTACTAATATTTGTTTTCTTTTAATATCTTATACTAATTGAGAAAAATTAATTGACATTGACAAGTTTATAATAACCTACGTGCACATGCTACGAAAAGCAAAAACTATTAACACGATGACATGAGTAGTACCCCAACACTTTGCATTGTCCTGTGCAGGATACATGCGGATCGGTCCACATGCAGGCACTCGTTGCGTTGCTCTGGTAACCAACCTGCATATTTTCCAGACTCTACATCGCATGCCTTTTTATGACTTATCTTCCATAGTGCATTTATCCAAATTTAGAAAATGTTAGATTATGAGCTTTGCTTATGAGTAAATACAATCTATATATTGTATTTGTACAATATCTGACATAAGACCTGTCCCCATGCGTATTTGGTCCCTATGTGGGTCTCTGGCGGGAACAAAAGAGTAGGCTATCAAGTAGCAGCATATAGCAGCATCTTCCCTCCATCAAAGTTAATACCAACGCTCCTTAGGATTTACATTTAAATGTTTCCGCCACATGATAATCTCTTGCAATATAGATTAGAATTTTCAGTCCTATGTTAATCTGTGGTGAAATTAGACATTCTTTATTTTCTGTTTATGGGCTTGGAGGTGTAGATGGATGGATAGCCTATATGATACAGTGATTGTCTCTGATGACTAGGCAAAGGTTAAAAATACACCCTTTAGGCACAAGACAGGAGTATGTGTTCATTTCCAGAGAGGACATCCACCATTTTAAATGATGCCTTCAGGGAATCACACCAACCCCCACCACAGTGTTGGGACAAGCTCCCCAAGGACCTTCAAGATTAGTGTGAACAAAAGACAAAAATTACGGAACAGATTTCAAAATCGGCACCACTGAAGTGTGGATTATTGGATTAAGGTGTGGATTATTCTATCAAACCTCAGGTCTCTTACCTGTATAATACATAGCTTTTATCTTTCTGCTCCACCTGGTTCTATAGGCTTGACAGTTTTTCATGATAAAGCTTGCCGCAGGTGGAGTCCGGGATTTAGTTTGCCTTTTCTGTGTTTTTCTCGTGGATCAGGATACTGTTTTGTCTGCATGACGACTTTACTTCTACATTATGTCATATGGTATTAAAGTTCCAAAATGTTTCCAGCACTTTATCAATATTGCATAGCTGGTGGGCCACAGCTGTTTTGATGTACTGTTTGTCTGAAGCTCAAACCCTGACATTTTCCAACTGGAGTTTGTAAGGACCACATTTGTACATCGACAGGAAGTGGATCGACTTTTGTGGCCTAGGCAGGTCTGTTTTATACCATCATCTTAGTCATGCATGACTAAGAAGTCTATGCAAATGATGGTAGAAGAGCACTTAGGATCTCCAGACCCAGTAGATAAATGGGGGGTATTCCTGATTATAACTACGCATTGTCAGGCTCCTGCGGGGGACTCCCCCCAAAATCCAACACCACCTGTCCAGAACTGGACAACAAACAAAACAACAAAATACAAAGCAGTAGAAAGTCAAATAGTCTAATTGATGTGCAATCAGATGCAAAAAAGGCCCATATGTAACCTACAATTACAAGTGTGTGTAGATAGAGTGTGTGCGTGGATGGAGTGTGTGGGTGTACATGTTTAACTATCCTGGTAGGGATATAAAAACAAGGATAGGAAAACAAGGAACATTTCCAAATCGGTCACCATGGAGATTATTGATCAGGTTGAAGAAAGTGTTTAAAAAAAAAATTGGGATTAGAAATTAGGGTTTGGTTTTGTGGCTCAGGGAAAATAAAGTTTGGGGTTACGTTGATTGTTTGGTGTTTGAGGTTAAGGTTAGTTGAAGATTATTGTTAGAGAAAACAGGATTTTAAATGTGTATAAAATTTGTGGTTCCCACCCCACAAGGACAGTAAATCATAATGTGTGTATGTCTGCCAGTCAGTAATATGTCATCGTTGGCTGTTCCTGTGCTGAGAGGTAGATAGTATATCAGTAATTTAACGGTCATGTGTTATCAGTCTACAGATCTCTCTCTTCTTCATTCTCTAACACTGTCTGCTTCAGGCCTAAGCAAGCTCCACCCGAATAAATGCATACAGGATACAAACCTTGAGTGCTGTTAAACTTGCTGTCATTCACTCATTGACTTATCTCTCTCTCTCTCTCACACACACACACACACACACACACAAACTCACACGCACGCGCACACACCCACCCACCCACTCAGAGTAGAAAACCACAACGCCCAATGCCCCCTGTGCCTCCTGCTCGGTGGGGGCGTGTTTCCAGGGTATGTGTGTTAAGAGGCCCCTCTGCAGCTGCTCTTGGGGTGTGCCAACTTGCTTTATGGGGCCAGGCAGGGGGGCTAACTGAGAGGGAGGTGGGTTGGGGGAGGAGGCTGGGATGGCATGGGGGTTGATGGGCAGACAGGAACACACAGAGAGAGTTATACAGGGCAGTTGGGGAGCGGAAGGAAATCAGATACTGACTACAGGGAATAGTGGGTTTTAAACAGTTTTGTAGCAGGGGCCTAGAGTAGACTTAATTTCTGACAGCTGATGGGATTGTGTGGAATTTCTATCTCTTTCACGCTCCCCCAGTTCTCTCTCTAGCTCTCCTTCTGAAAGCCTGAGCAGTGCTTAGAGAATCCAGCCGGCCTCAGTGTGGGGATTCAACCTCATTTAGCTCTCATTATGTCCTGGTTAGAGATAGGAGAACAAACATGTAACTGCATAGAGAGCCTGTGGATGACGTTATACAGCATTAATGTATCGGTGACATTCACATTACTAGTACTAGATTCATTCTTACCAGATTGTTCTTTTGGCTTTTACAGGTGTTATTATTAGCGGACGTGTTGTACACTGATAGATCTTCTTCCGCCATATATGATATAGTCTTAACACGTGTGCTTTGGAAACATCATTATTTACTGAGCAATAGGTGTGCCCTCCATTTCAAAGAGGAATGCTGTGTGTATTTCTCTCTTGTTGGTCTGAATGTGGAACTGAAACATTTTAACGGATGACAGTGGTTTCTTTTTGTTGCCATGCCAACAGAAACCTGTAAATATCCCTCATTCACAATCTGGATTTGGTAAGACTCTTCTCACCTCACACATTGCACCGTCTCTGGCGCGGGACTCCATACGTAAGCTCCCTGTGTTAAGACGAAGGTTGTAGAAAGCGGCGTCATAAGGGCCACAACGGGTTGTCTGACGTCTAAAAGGCTCTTTGACCCTTTATCTTCGGGCCAACCGTAACCCAGTGAATGTATTATTGTAACCTGATGAAAGACAATAAGAAAAGGGTGAGAGCCGTGTGGGAGTAGTCAAGGATGTCCCCCTCTGTGGCAGACACGGAACAAAGATTAAGTACCAAATGTTTGTGTTCTGCCATCAAAATGGAGTTGGAACAACCTCATTATTATCTGATTAAATAGACTGCATGTCCCCTGAGAGCTCCCCTCTGTTAGAAGGCCACAGAGTCAAAAGAATAGTGTTCCTTTCATTCAGCAACATTTGCATAAATGCTAACAGTTTTGCATGGCACAACTCCAGCATAATCTAGCTGTTTGTCCATGCCTCCTATTCAGTCTCCATGGTGTGTCTTATTGTGACTACACGTAGGTTATTAGGCCTACACCAAATGCTGTACCTAAATCAAAGCCGCCCATTTATTTCTGGGATGTTTTATCTTAATATATAAAGGACAAGTGGATATAATAAATGCTGTTCTATTGTTCATGTCTCAGAGAGGAGGCCTCTCCCAAACCAAGTCTCAAATGTTATCCCTGTACGTTATTATGAAAGATATTGCATTAGGCTTCCAGGGCCCGTTCAAGAACTCCAAGTTATGTGCAAGGCTCCTGTGATCTGGATGTTTACACAGAACACACATAGGGAGGCCATGTCACCAGTTATTTCTGTTTATAGAAGGGGAGATTCGGTGGGCCTACATGCTTTAAGCCAATGTAGCTTTTCAGAATTTTTTTGTTCTTGAATAAAATGTGCATGGAGAGTGTGATATTGAAGAGTATTTTTGTGTGTGTGTTTTTGTGTAAGAAAGCAAAAATGTGTATATTATTGTGTGTGTGTGTGTGTGTGTGTGTCCATACAAAGAGGGGGTCGTTGATCGTGCTGCTCTGTTTTTCCTCCCCTCGGCACCCTCTCTGTTGCCATGGAGAGACAGTTCTTTGCTCCCATAGGAGGAGAAATTAACACCATTTTTAACTGGCCTGGGGGCCTCCCCCCTGTGTAAGAGAGTCTGAGCTCTGCTCCAGATCTCAACACACACACACACACACACACACACACACACTGCCTAACACTGCCTCAGTGTTAAATATTATTATTACTCTGCTATTTGTTTTATGCTGTAGCATGACCAAGATTTAACAAACTACAAAAGAACAAAAATACTAAAAGTATGTCATTATTATCAGGATATAACACAACAGTGTTCGGACAAGATGGAGGAGGTCATTGTAGTAGTTTGGGATGATTCGTTTATAGGGTGGTGACTGGAACGTCAACAGAGCACAGAGTGCCTGGACAACAGAGGGAAAGGATCAGGTATTGAGAATGTCACATTCTCTATTATTTAATGATCATCATTGGAGAAAGAGAGGCTGAAAGAGAGAGAGAAAGAAGGTTAAGAGAGGGAGTGGCAACGAAGAGGAGTGAGCGAGACAGCGGGAGACATAATGTGGATTTAATGAAGGGGTTTTATGAACTGAGGGACAGGGAGAAGTAGAGAAAGAATTAGAAAAGAAAGAGTAAAATTAAAGGAGGTAGGCCAACAGAAAGAGAGGCTTTTAAAAAGATGCACACGGATCTTCTTGTATGTCTTTTTCACCCTATTAGGTCCCCCTAGTCCCTTAGCCTCCCTTCCCCAGCCCAGTCCCCCTTCCCTAGTAAGGACATGAGGGATTTCCCATTTATGCCTCCATTAACTCACTGATGGGTCGCTGATGGGTTAACCAGGGGGAGACGGGACTTTTAAAAGGTGACCTGTTGTCACTTCACCGATGAGATAACCTGAGTCATGAACACTGTTGACAGAGCCATCCTTTACCTCAGCTGGCCCACTTCGCCGTCTCTCTGCCACCATCACAGCTGGAGCACTGCTACTGTTTGTGTGGTGTTCCGCTTATTAAAAACGTCACACTGTGGATATGATTTACAGACAGTTCTGCTGTCTCAGTGGTTAGGGCAGCGCTCATGAGGATTTACAGCTGTCCAACCTGATGTTCTGATGGCCGGAGAGCTTTAGTGTGCTTGCTCTCCCTCCTCCGATGAGGATGAATTGGCCTTTCATTTGAAATGTTTGCTGTGGTTTCTCTCTTCCTCTCAGTATTGGCCTGTCCGTGTGACCCAGCTGCCTCCAGACCTGCCGCTCCGTCGGTGTGCAGGACCGTTCCTCCTCTGCTCGCCCCTCTCCCCTCAGTGGCTCGCTCTCTGCTCGTGTATGTGACTGCCGGGGGGCGAGGGGGGGGGGGGGCAGGGCCGTTTCAACCCCTCCAGTCTCCTAGCAACAGGGCTGTTTGGAGCGGGACAGGGAGAGGAGAGAGAGAGAGAGAGAGAGACGAGGGGATGGGGTGTGTGCTGTGGCTTGTGAGAGCAAAGTCCTGTGGGATTAGAAAGATGGAGAGAAGGAGAAAAGGGAAGAACGAGAGAGGGAGAGGGTGAGAGAAAAAAAGGGAGAGAGAGTTAGAATTTAGTGTTGATAGGTTTATGTGGTGATGGTGATTAGGGCTGCTGACATGTCTTCCTCCTTATATGAAATTCTGTGATGCTGATGAGGCCACATATTTACAGAATCATTCAACAGCTGGCCTCCCTTCTGAGATGCAACGCAACGCAAACTATGCTGAATAAACAGACACAGCATTTAACAAGACAAACATGACCACGGGTACACTCACTAACACGCTAATACAGTCACCCAGTATGAACACGTGTTCCAACCACGACTTGAGTTGTGCATATGTTTCATATCTGTTTATCTGTTTATCTTCACTGGCAGTCTGCAACGCTTCAGATGGATCCAAAATCTTTTGACAAAATCGATGGCCAGATTGACTCTGGGTTGCTTCCTGCCAAGGGTGATGTAGTCTTGTGGCTGTACCACAAACAACTGAAATATCAGGCATAGAAAGGCAATAACAGCTATAGGAAACTTGGTTAGCGAGAGATGCAGTGTTGCAGCATCAGAGGACAGTGGCAGATGTAACACTGGTAGATGTCCGGATACGTCCTGGATGGCAACATCCCGTATTGAATTACTTTTCTACAGAATATGCTGGAAATAAAGGACCTGTTCACTGTTTTTGTCCCGAATAACGTCCAATGAGAATTAAACCTTTTGGGGTCGACGATGATTAGGATTGTTAGTGTTATTATTTCATTATTATTAGGCTATTACATCTGGAACATGCTCACCGGGAGGGAG
This sequence comes from Esox masquinongy, assembly GCA_016801175.1. Lineage (NCBI taxonomy): Eukaryota > Metazoa > Chordata > Actinopteri > Esociformes > Esocidae > Esox > Esox masquinongy. Next base: position 2,497 of record JACXGI010020355.1, on the reverse strand, counting down.
AGTGGAGAAAGGGAGAGCGAGGAAGAAGAAAGAGGAGAGAGAAAGGGAGGGAGACAGAGCGAGAGGAGAGAAAGAGAGAGAGGAGAGAAAGCTTGATAGGAGAGAGAGAGAGAGAGAGGAGAGAAAGAGGGAGAGAGGAGAGAAAGAGAAAAGAGAGAGGGAGTGGAGAGAAAGAGGAGAGGGGCCGGATTAAAACAAACCCGCTCTGTGAGCTGGTTTTAGTTGCCATGGCAACGATCATTACCTTGCACTTGGGAGAGAAGGAGCAGGGAGGTGGGGAAGAAAGAATGAATGGGACAGAGGAACGAAGGAAGAGAGGGACAGTTACTGGGGGAAGAAAGAAATGTCAAATAGGAGAAGCAGGACAGAGCTGAGGACAGATGAAAAGAGAGATTCCTCAGTGAGGGCAAGGATAACTTCCTGAACTCGGAGACCCACCTAGAACACATCCCCTGACATCTCACAGCTTGGCACAAAGCACTGATTTTGGAACCTAAATTTTGTACTGTGTACCAAAGACATGTGTAGCATTCTTCCAATATTTTGTTGAACTGCCCTTGGTATCTATTCAAAAATATACACAATGCACATAAACCTCAGTTCACATATATTTATGTGTCCATGAAACAACACACCAGATTAAAAAAAAACACCCACCACAAGCGGAGAATGTTCTATGGATAATAAATAAAAAATAGGGACAAATGAAGGAAGAAAACATTTTTTTTATTCTGAACGGGCTGGGAGAGAAAAAGCACCGTGGTTACCAAATAAAGACAGGAAGCCCATGTGGTTAGTAGACAACTAAGAAGCAAGGCCGTTGTCCTTGCAATGTGAGTTCCAACTGAGTGTCACATGATCCTCTGCCCTGCACACCTGCCCGAGAGAGAGATTGTGGCAGTTTCTATGGTGACGGGGTCAGTGGCATGGGAAGCAGGGTGGCTGCTGGGGGTTAGCTGTAGGAGGAGATCTCTGTGTTGTACAGTGCTGGACGAGAGGTGCCGTTATTTTTAAACACTGACCGTGGGGATGAGGTGGTGCTGGTGGTGCCCCTTCCTGTGACGCCCCAGACATCTCTCACTCTCTCTCTCTCACTCTCTGGAGTGCACCCATCTCAGAGAGTGTGTGACATAGACAGACTGTGAAGGGGTGAAGAAGCTCTGCTAAGGGGATGACCAGAGCACCAGAGTACACCAGCCCCAGCAGTTCTCTGGTTATTGTGTGTGTGTGTGTGTACATACATGTGTGTTTGTGTGTGAGATGATGATACCCAGAGCCAGAAGGAGCAACCTGGGCCAGTGTCATCTGGCAGGAAACACCATTAGGCTAGCCCCAGACAGACAGACAGACATGCTATCAGCCTGTAAACCCGGGAGTTCAGCACACAGGGACGGTAACACTGGACATCTCAGTACAGCTGATTCTGGTTTGATTTGTCCTGGACCCTGCCTGAGCTGCTCTCTGTTCTCCTCTCCTGTGTGCTGATCCACATCGCTCTGCTGACTCATACTCACTGTTCTAAATTCTTGAATAAGAAAACCATCTTGTTAACATTCCCAATATAAGCCCTGCATTCGCCAATAGCCTCAGGAGTCGGGATATTTTCAGATTTCCGTGACTGTTATGTTTCACATATCCGTTTCTATATAAAATGTATGCACACACACACACACACACACACACACACAAACACACAGGCCGGGGTACTGAATCCTTTTCTCTCTGTTTTCCAGTGTGCTGATGCAGGCTCGGCCCAGGACAGTTCGTCCCTGAAGAGGGTAGCAGTTGTGGAGGATTTCTTCGATATCATCTATGCCATGCATGTGGAGATGGGTGCAGACCCTGGCAGAGCACCTAAACATGCTGGCCAGAAGAAGACTTACAAAGCGGTAAGACTGGCAGCACACCAAAAGAAACGATCAATCAGTAGCCGTGCTAGATCAGTTGAATTATAATTCCAGTTAATGAATCCACAAAGCAACTTGACCTCCAAAAATGTTTCAAGTACAAATTACTTCATGGGACAAATATACAGATGTTTCTGACAGATTATAAAAAAAATATTATGATTAAATGTGTTTATTGGTTCTTTAAATTTTGATGAAGGTGCACTGTAATGAATTAAAGGTTATTTGTTCATATGACAATCTAAATGTCACACTGATTGTGTCATTAAGGTGAGTTTGTCAGAAATTCTGATGAAAGTAATTGTTTCACCCAAAATACAGGTGAATGTTTCTTTCTCGCTTGATTAAAAAACTCTGCTTTGGACCGTAATAAAACCTTCGCCCGTTCTCTTAGAAACAGCCACATAAACAGACATTTTATAGCTCGGCTTATTCAGAGCATCAATAGTTACTAAGGCAACAATGCATCCTTAACATCAGACAAAAGTCTCCAGTAGTTCAACAAACCACCACCAGCAGCACTTGCCTTCCTAGATTAAATAGTTGCATAGTGTGACTGTCTGGGTCTGCGGGGTGGGGGGGGGGGGGGG
>JACXGI010020354.1:0-11195 GCA_016801175.1 Esox masquinongy | reverse complement strand
CGCTGGCTGCACAGATACATCCATAGGGGAGGTCCAAGATGGTGGCCTTCAGAGTAGGGGTGAGGGGTGGGGGGGCAGTGAAAAGGAGAACTCGAATCAAAGACTGGAGGACTGAGGGGTCAGGGAGCGAGCGGCCCTTCCATTTCCTCGTAACTGAGAGCAAACGAGCTGAATAAACAGGGCTGGGGACTGGCAGGGAAGTGAGAGGAGACAGGGGAGTGGACATCCATGGGAAAGAACGAGAGAGAGCAATAAAGATGAGGACAGAAAGACGGAGAAAGTAAGAGAGAGGAAAAAGAAACGGAAAGACAGTAGACAGAGAAACCGAGAAAGACGGAGAGAGAAAGAATGGAGAGAAACGGACAGAGGAGAGAGAGGTGAAGCAGGAAGTAACCGCATATGACATTGTCACTGTGGGTTAGCTCTGTACTCCAACTAACCACTGAAAAGGCTTTGGGCAAGAGAACACTGGAGATCTGGATCTCTGTTTCACTTGAACCGCAACTGAGGCTGCCAATCACCCGGCCCATCAAACCCTGGCTGTACCCTCTGTAACCTCCGGCTAAGTTGGTATTTTTAATGTCCTGCTGAGTAAGTCGAGGACAGTAGCGGTGGGCCGGGCCGCAGGGGTTGGGGACATGGACCTTGGCTGCTGCAGGGACAGGAAGGCATGGAGTGAGAGGGAGGCTGGAGACGTTACCACAACACTCCTCTCTGGCTGATAAACATCTAGGAGATGTATCCGCTTCTGTCAGCAGGACTGCCTGGCTTTTTACACAGATCGCTTCCAGTCGGTCTTTCATCATTAGTGATACTTCACCCCACCCCCGAATTCACTGAGAAGATTTCCAGCCTCTGTCTTCTTCAATCTCTCTCACACGCTCTTTCTTTCGCTCTCCAATTTCAATTGAATTCTCTTTCGACCAGTGATGGGCAGAAACACACGCAGTCACCTGGAACACACCACCACACCTCTATATTCAGCTAAAGGCAGACAGACAATCTCCCAACCGGCTGCTGTAAAAGCTGCCATAAAAAAGAAGACATTTTTCCACACGCAACAATGCGCTATCAGTGCTAGCGAAGGGCTAGAGTCACACACCCACACACACACCAGGAACTGGGCCCGGCTCCACCCGCCCAGCATGAGCTGTGTGTTTGTGAACGCCGGGTCGAGTCAGCGGAATGCTGACACTTGCAGTGTATCTAACAGAGGGCTACCTGTGGTCTCTCGTACGCCGCCTTTTAGCAGCTCCCACTTAAGAGGTCCCCAGAGGCTGTAGGTAAGCACAGGAGTCCTCTAGTGCACACACCACTGTGTAGGCCACGTTTATTCATATATGTATGAGAGCATACTGCGCTCTCAGTAACGGCCCCCAACCCAAAGGCCGTTCAGAAAATATTTACACGGAGACAGCTACAGTTGTCTCAGTGTAAACCCTGAACATACTCCGTCTTAAAGACTCTCGTGTGTCATTTTCAATTTCACCATTTATTTTGCTCAGGAGCTGCGGAAAAGTAGGTAGCAATTTTTGCTAATTGGCTTAACGGCACTGGTCTTGGAGATGTGAGAATGTAAAAAGGGCGCTGTGGAACTGAGGTATTATGCTGCGCTACCGAAAGCACCGGTTCCAACGATCAGATTTTAGAGCAACAGTGGTCGTCTGCCCCCTGCAGGTCAATGGAAGCTCCTACAGATACCAACGCGGCGGGCCCAGCCGTGTAAATTCAAGCTTCCATTGAAGAGACGGTTGTATCTTATCACCAGGACACATTGCAGAAACAAGCAAAATATGAACGTTGGGAGAACCCAGCCGCAGAACCCTGACAGGAAGACTGAGTGGGTACCGTCAGCAGGGGGTGGAAAAGGAAGGAAGGTAGGAACAGGAGTACCTGCGGGACCTCCTCCAGCCGGCCAGGAGGGTTTACCATGGGCAGGTGATGTCTGAAACGTGGGTGGTGGGACACTGTTGCCATTCCTGTGGCCTACAGGGGCTTTGACCATGGTCTTCACTGATGTTGTGTTGTGGGCAGCGGGCAGGACCTCCTCAACAACTTCACTGGAGAACAGAAAAAACTGATTAAAGATCATTTTCACAGACAAGCATGCGGGAATGCACCGAAAACACACACACACACACACATACGGAATCTCCATGCTTTGTGGGGGCACAAAAGGTTCCTCCCGTTATTCACACTTCATCTGGTTTACCAACAATCTGGGGTTGCTCGGTCACACCAACACATGGAGGAAAAACATGACAGCGTGGCTCGTAAAAAGCTGGGTAGCATTGACGTCCCTTGGGTCTGGGAGTGCGGGGTCACGTTGACGCGGCGCTAACCTCATCTGCAGGGCGTGCCAACTCACGAAGGCCGGCCCCTCACACAGGCTCAGGACGTCCGGTCAACCTCAGCGGGGTTTAGTCCCGGGTTCAGAGCGACGCGTCTACGCCGCTGAAATCTCATTCAATCACAAAACGCCTCGCCACTAAAAGCTACCCACCTTCTGCAAAGGTTCGTTCACTTCCACATTCTCTCCACTCGATGTCCTCAATATAAAACATGTGGTCCTCCTTCCGTTACGCTACATATTATACTACATGAATGGTTAGAAGTACAAGTGTTGTATTGGCATAGCTGTTTTAAAGACGTAACACCAGGCTGAGTATGATACTCATGTCAGGTCCAGCCCAGCCACTAACCATTACAATCAATTAGCAGGAAGCTCAGTGACACACTCAACCAATCAGAACAATTAACGGGACAGCTAATTGGAAATAAAGCTGTGTGTGATGAAAACCATGGCCAGATTGATCCAATAAGGATACGTGATACAACCCAGTGTCCAGATGGCACATCAATAAGGGAAACGGGAAAGCAATTAGAGTTGGCACAGCTCCCCACCCACCCTCTCTCTCCCCCTCGCTCGTAGATGCTGTTCAGGACGACAAGGTGGTCAGGTGTCTGTTTTGCACTGTAGATAAAGTATATATACTACAGATGTCATTACTACACCACTGACATGTTAGATGGTTCTATAGCTAGATTCACTGGTAAACAATGCTTTATGTCTGCGCAATCAATTGCAATCATCTATCTGGACAATCAACTACAGTCAGTAAGGAAACTGTTTTTCAAGCCGCTTCAAACCCCAGGGGAGAATCCCTTGTCTGAGCTTGGATAATTTAGGGAATCTGATTTGATCCAGGTCCTGTCCAGTTGTATGAATGCATGTCAGCTACACTGTATTACACATTGTTAGAGAACACTGCTCTCTACTGGTAAAAATATAAACTGCTACAACTGTATGTCAAGCAGAACATTACTTTGAGTGGAGCTAAGACATTAGCAGCTACTTTGTGCCCTTTCTCCAAACGGGGATCTCTAGTGTTTATATCATTTCTGACTCCACAGGAACAGACCAAGGAGAGAACAGGAAATAAAGAACAGCTGAGAGAAATGAAAACAACTTTATTGAGATTCAAGCATCAAGTAGTCACAAAAATTGTGTTAGTGTATAAAACAAAACAGAATGAAGGTAAATACAAAGACAGTTGTGGACAAGGACAGGGATATCACAGAGTTAGGGGACAGTGAAGCAAAGGAAAATAAAATAACCAAATAAACACAAAAATAAAGAAAAACCTATACTATATTCATGATAATAAAGCCATTTTATATCAATGTGATTGAAATCCTGAATGCTGATTGGCTGAAAAATGTGTTATATGAGACTGTATGCCACATGTATGACATCACATCACATTTTACAGTTCTAGTTGTGTTAGTAACCAGCGTATGATAGCAATAAGGCATCTCAGTGGTTAGGTGAATAATGTCAATATCACTGTGACACTTAAAAACAGCACTTAGCAGCACTGTGGTATACGGGTCATATTTCACAATCCCTTGTGTCTTATTGGTTACATCTACACATATCAAATATATTACAGAGACCTACAGCAGAAACAGGAAAGATACGTACAGGATAGATATGTAAAGTAGAAACAGGATAGATACGTACAATAGAAACAGGATACATACAGTTGTGCTCATAAGTTTGCATACCCTGGCAGAAATTGTGAAATTTTGGCATTGATTTTGAAAATATGACTGATCATGCAAAAAAACTTTTATTTAAGGATTGTGATCATATGAAGCCATTTCATATCACATAGTTGTTTGGCTCCTTTTTAAATCATAATGATAACAGAAATCACCCAAATGGCCCTGATCAAAAGTTTACATACCCTTGAATGTTTGGCCTTGTTACAGACACACAAGCTGACACATACAGGTGAAAATGGCAATTAAAGGTGAATTTCCAACACCTGTGGCTTTTTGAATTGCAATTAGTGTCTGTGTATAAATAGTCAATGAGTTTGTTAGCTCTCATGTGGATGCACTGAGCAGGCTAGATACTGAGCCATGGGGAGCAGAAAATAACTATCAAAAGACCTGTGTAACAAGGTAATGAAAATTTATAAAGATGGAAAAGGATATAAAAAGATATCCAAAGCCTTGCAAATGCCAGTCAGTACTGTTCAATCACTTATTAAGAAGTGGAAAATTCGGGGATCTCTTGATACCAAGCCAAGGTCAGGTAGACCAAGAAAGATTTCTGCCAAAACTGCCAGAGGAATTGTTCGGGATACAAAGAAAAACCAACAGGTAACCTCAGGATAAATACAGGCTGCTCTGGAAAAAGACGGTGTGGTTGTTTCAAGGAGCATAATACAATGATACTTGAACAAAAATGAGCTGCATGGTTGACTTGCCAGAAAGAAGCGCTTACTGCGCCAATGTCACAAAAATGCTGGTTGTAATATGCCCAACAACACCTTGACACGCCTCACAGCTTCTGGCACACTGTAATTTAGAGTGACGAGACCAAAATAGAGCTTTATGGTCACAACCATAAGCGCTATGTTTGGAGAGAGGTCAACAAGGCCTATAGTGAACAGAATACCATCCCCACTGTGAAGCATGGTGGTGGCTCACTGATGTTTTGGGGGTGTGTGAGCTCTAAAGGCACAGGGAATCTGGTGAAAATTCTCCTGAGGTCAGTCTACTGAGCTTAATATCATTGAGGCACTCTGGGGAGATCTCAAACATGCAGTCCACGCAAGACAAACAAAGACTTTGCATGACCTGGAGGCATCTTGCTAAGACAAATAGGCAGCTATACCACCTGCAAGAATTCGGGGTCTCATAGACAACTATTACAAAAGACTGCATCCTGTCATTGATGCTAAAGGGGGCAATACACAGTATTAAGAACTAAGGGTATGCAGACTTTTTGTTGTTTTATGATTGTGCCATTCTGTTATAACCTACAGTTGAATGTGAATCCCATAAGAAATAAAAGACATGTGTTTTGCCTGCTCACTCATGTTTTCTTTACAAATGGTACATATATTACCAATACTCCAAGGGTATGCAAACTGTACGTACAGGATAGATACGTACAGTAGAAACAGGATAGATACGTATGGGATAGATACGTACAGCAGAAACAGGATAGATACATACAGGATAGATACGTACAGTAGAAACAGGATAGATACTGCAAGTTGTTAAATAAGGCAAGGTGTTAAACTCTTTAGCTGTCACACACACAGTACATGTTAATTAGGAGTTATTCCTGTACGTAAGTGTATGTGATATGGGACAGAAGAGGTGAGTCTGTAACTGCAGACTCAGAGAGACTACTGATAAATAACCGACAGACAGACAGACACAGTCTACTGGACGTTGAGAGTGCGTGCTGAAACACCATGGTGCCAGTCTCTCAGCTTGTTGTACTGTTGTCCCACAACCTCTGGGTCCAGTTTATGGCCCCTGACACACTCAACCACAGGGAAGGGGGAGGGAGGTGAAGGACAGAGAGGGAGTAAAAGGGAGAGAGGTGGACAGGCAGGAGGAAGAGGGAGAGTGGAAGAGGGAAGTGGGAAAAAAGGGAAGACATTGGAAAAAGTAATACACAAGAAGTGTCAATTGCATACAGGAAAGGTGCTGTACTAATGTATTCAGTGGATTAATGAGTCCTAGAGCTCTGTGCCTCAGTGTGTTCCATCTGTCTGAGGAGGGGGAGAGTTCTCCTGGCAGGCCATGATTACCCATAATCCCACAATAACCTACGATCCCACCATGACTTTCTGTTTGGCTGGGTCTTTAGGCGGGAATGGGGGGGGGTCCTGCAGATGAAGATGAATGGAAGCAAAACGCAGAACTCCGATTCCCAGATTCTCCTGCTCTGAAGGCAGGCCAGTCATGATAATCTGGACTGAGGTGCTTCCATTAGGGTTTCCATCATTAAGAACTCCCTCTAATGTGGCTTCCAGTAATGGAGCATTAAGCTAAGCGTGATACTGAGCATCTCACGGATCAGGAAGTATGGGCTAAACACAGAATCCGAGTAATGAGAAACTCCTGGGACAGGCTAGACGTGGAGACATGGTGCACCAGAAAGCCAACATAGTAACAGTAACAACAACAACATGGCACCCCACACACACACGCACGCGCACGCACACGCAAGCGCACACGCACACGCACCAGAACAGATCACACACACACGCACGCACCAGAACAGATCACACAGGACCACAATAATGAACGGCTACTACTCACTTCTTTACAGGGTTGTTCTCCTGGGCTTGGTCTGTGAACAGAGGAGGAAAAAAAAACAACCCATGAACATCGTTGCAGAGATCGTTAAGGGTATGTCTAACAATTGGAGAGGACGGCCCTGGAGTGACCAGCCAAAAAACTCCCCATTTTAATGAAATTCACAGCTATGAATGGAACTATAACTCGACAAGCAATGTTCCACAATGGCCCTCCTCCAGTAGCTGTGCTCCATGTGAGGGCTGGTTGACTGGGCTGAACAGTATCACATGGCAGATATCAACCCTGCCGGCTGACCTCAGTCCTGGAGGGAGCTACGGCCTTTCATCCACCTCTACAGCTGTACAAAGCTCCCCCTAGAACCATTTGCATAAGATCAACAGTATTGCACGTCTTAAACACAGTAGATGTAACCAAATCCTCTGTCTGGAGCAAAGGAAGGCCTTCTAATGCTCTGACTCTTGTCCGCTCCATGTCAGCTGGCGTTAGCAGAGCCAGTCCAACACAAACACATTTCGTTAATTTATTTATTAATCTAACCCTTTTTATTCCAAAAGGTTGACACATAGCTTAAGTGATGACAAAGAGATGGATGCTGAGGCCCAAGACAGAGCTGCGCCTGGGGGACCAGAACAGACACAGGGCTGCGCCAGGGGGACTAGAACACAGACACAGTGCTGCTCCACAGGGACGAACATGCAGCATGGTTTGTAATTAATCTTACTCTCATTATTTGTCATTCAGTGTGCGCTCTTATCCAGAAACATAAGCACACACATAAGCACACACTACTAAGTCCATCCTACATTTTTGTACGGGCACCAAGGTCTAAAAACTGAGCCACACAAGATACAAAGGGAAAACCCAAACGGTGGCTTCACAGGGGTACAGTAAGAAGATGTACGTGTGATAGATTTCTACTTCCTGGTGACTGGTGGCTCTGCGTGTGTTAGCCTAGCATGCCAGTCACTAGGGTGTCATTATGGATCAGTGCACCAAGGGCAAGAGGGGGAACCCACCGTTCTCCGTGCCGGTGATCTGAGCCAGGATCCGGAAGGACCTGGACTGGGAGGTGCCAGTACGAGGGTGCCAGTCCTCAGTGTCCTCAATCAGACGCTTCTTACTGGCCTCGCTGAGGGGTGAGGGGTGGGTCAGCTCTGGTTCCATCCTGTTCCTGAGACCACACAGGGAGAATGGGCATTACTACCAGAACAGACACCAGCATTCATCTCGTTCATCTATTCAGATATTATTCAGTCTCATTTATGAAGTGACTTATTTTAATACGTAGACACCCTCTCTCACACCAGGTCATACTATGACACTTACATTCAAGTCATTCAGCAGGAGCATTTTTCCAGGGCAACTTTTCATACTTTTTTACACTAGATGAGCAAAAAGCACCAATTTGCTCGAGCCAAACACATACAATACATATTCCCTCAGTTAGGACACACACACATTTGGTCGGTCAAGTGTCCCCTGCTAAGTCCTTTGTACTGTACCTCCTGGGGGCAGTCTTTGGGGGGACTCTGCATACAGAAACGAGAAAGGCAAGGAAAATAGAATAGAACAGAAGAATCAGACAGTTGAAATGATTGAGAGTAAGAACGGTGTACCCCCCAGGCACTAAACCATACGGAAAACTATTTGGATGTAAAGTAAGAGCATAGCCGTCACAGACTATACTTACTTAAGAATGCTGGGAGGCCCACTATCAGAAACAGCAGCTACACTAGAAATAGCAGAACAGCAGTCAGCTACAGCATCACATGACGAACGGCATTCTGGGACGTCAGGGAGATTTATTTGTATTCAAATGAACTGCACTGATCACTTCCACAGGCCGCGAAGAGAACATGCCTCAGTCGGGGTGTTAACACAGCAAGACAATGACATCATGCTTTTTCTACCAGGCCAAATAGTCTTTATGGATCATTGATCAATTGTTGATGTTGATTAGGCTATAGGGAATTGACCGCACACTTTTAATTATTAAATACTGATGTTATAAGGTTAACACATTATATACCAACGTGAATGCAACCATTTCTCACCACAAGAGGGAACCAATGCGCCTCATACTACAGTAAGCTCAGGACCAGAAAAGATCCATCGCTTGTATTCCAGTCCTGAATAAAAACCAATCTCGACACACATCTCAAAATGTACTTTTATTGCATAACAAATATTTTCTGAACCTGAGGCAGATGGAATGTGTGCTGAATAATGTGTTTGAGCTCTCCAGCCAATGTCCTGTTGTGTTATACTGCGTGTCTGTGACAGTATTCTAAGTGACGTTCCGATTACTAGAGCCACAGGAGAGTAGCTGGCTGGTAATGAATTAGTGACCATTGGTAAACAGTGTTCCACACACAATGGCAGATAGAAAGACAGAGAGGGACAGTCAAAGGGGTCAGGAGCCCCGCTGAGTAGGGACATGTCTAGCCTGGAACCTGAGGCATTTCAAATAGAAGGGACCCTATTCCCTTTATAAAGCCTATAGCCTATGGGGCTCTTATCAAAAGTATTTTTGACAGAAACTGTGGGTTAATAAATGAGTTAACATGTAGACCAAACTGGAAATATTCAGCGGAAAGAAGTATTTATGTACTACTGTCTGTTGCTGATATTGCCTTTATATTATTATGCTTATATTATTATCGTCAAATGTTAATATAACTGCAGCCACTCTATAAATCCTTTATATTATTTTTTGTAGAAACCTGCAAGAAAGTATGTTGCAGTGTAGTTTACCTTGTGTAGTGTGAATATGACTATTAAAAGGTGAAACATTTACAGGTTCTTGTCCGTGTTTAATAACGGCGTCTTTCCTGGCTGTTGTCTGTGTGTTTTTTTAACAGTGACTTTACAGACTGCTGTACGTGTTTTATAAAGGCGTCTTTACAGGCTGTTGTCTGTGTGTTTTATAACAGTGACTTTACGGGCTGCTGTCCATGTTTTATAATGGTGTCTTTACAGGCTGTTGTCCGTGTGTTTTATAAAGGTGTCTTTACAGGCTTTTGATAATGTGTTTTAAATGGTGTCTTTACAGTCTGTGTCTTTGTAGGCTAATTAGTGCTGTGAGATGAGCATGCTAAGTAGGTGAGTTAACTGATGTTATTGTACTGTGGTTATCATGCCCAGCAGCACATCCCTGACCGTCACGTCATCACTGCAGAGCATCACATACAGTGCAACAAATGACGGGGGAACACTAACTTGGTCTCTTCCACTTGCCACTCCTACAGAAAGAGAAGAAGAAGAAGAAGAAGCAAAGGACAACTGCAAGATGAGAGCACTGATTCACCTTGTTCCTAAAAAAACAGATGTTTCTGAGACGATGTGCAAGCAGACAACCAGGGAAAGACAGACACATACACACTTGTATTACTTTACCTGTGAGGAACTTCAGGGGACCAAAATTACTACCATTACAAACCCCTTTTCCTTTATTCATAATGCTAAAACTAACCCCAACTTTATCTGAACCTCACCTTTATACCCTGAACCAAACCACTAACCCCAAATATAACCCACTAACCCTAAAATAGCCCGGCAAAATGCCCTCTCTTTCTCTGATTTGACATGCCATATTATAACAGTGAGGACTGGTCTGGACTTCTCATCCTCACAAGTACAGTAAAATGTGTACAACAAACACACACAGGACGCAACTAAACACACACACATGCTGTTACTGTACCTGTCAGCTGTAAAGACACAGGGCCGTCCAGAGGGTTTAGAAGGGGCAGTTCATTGGTCAAATAATAACTTAGGAAATATATAGTGAATGCAGACTGAGGGGACCCCAGGGTTACAGGAAAGCTATGGACCGAGGGGTCTCCCTCATAATGCGTTATTACCGCTTGGCCTCGCTAGTTTGAGATACTGTGAATACATCTGTCCTGAGAAGCACCCTGCCAGCACGCTGAGCTAATTGGAAACAATCGTCGGTATTAACACAACCACATATATAGGCCACACAGAGGCCTACTAGAGCCAGACTACTAGATGTTTGGCCATTAACTCTACTATCATTTAGAGGGAGGGGCAGTGCTGGGTTTTCCTGGCACCCGACCCACATACTGGGTCAAGATGGGCTGCCCCACCTGGTCATCCATTATGTTAAAACAAACAGGACCTTTTAGGACCCAGGGTTCTCAACAGTTTTTCCCAAGAACCCATTTTTTGAAATGACATTTTTGGCCTAAAATATATTGCATTCATACATTGTTTTAGATTCACGTAAGCAATTGTGCAAAAAAATGATGACATACATATACAGTTCCGGAAACAATTAAGAGACCACTGCACCTTTTTCTTTCCTTTCCAAAAAAGTTGAAAATGAAAGTTTGAGTGAGGAACAGAAGCGTTCGATTTGCAGTGGTCTCTTAATTTTAACCCTTCTTTTCCTCATTCAAAACCTTCCTTTTCGACTTTTTTGGGAAGGAAAGAAAAAGGAGCAGTGGTCTCTTAATTGTTTCCGGAGCTGTATATGTCATAATTTTTAACACACACACACACACACACACACACACACACACACACACACACACACACAC
>JACXGI010020353.1:0-11390 GCA_016801175.1 Esox masquinongy | reverse complement strand
ATGCTTGACTGTAGGCAAGACACACTTGTCTTTGTACTCCTCACCTGGTTGCCGCCACACACGCTTGACACCATCTGAACCAAATAAGTTTATCTTGGTCTCATCAGACCACAGGACATGGTTCCAGTAATCCATGTCCTTAGTCTGCTTGTCTTCAGCAAACTGTTTGTGGGTTTTCTTGTGCATCATCTTTAGAAGAGGCTTCCTTCTGGGACGACAGCCATGCAGACCAATTTGATGCAGTGTGCGGCGTATGGTCTGAGCACTGACAGGCAGGCCCCCCACCCCTTCAACCTCTGCAGCAATGCTGGCAGCACTCATACGCCTATTTCCCAAAGAAAACCTCTGGATATGATGCTGAGCATGTGCACTCAACTTCTTTGGTCGACCATGGCGAGGCCTGTTCTGAGTGGAACCTGTCCTGTTAAACCGCTGTATGGTCTTGGCCACCGTGCTGCAGCTCAGTTTCAGGGTCTTGGCAATCTTTTTATAGCCTAGGCCATCTTTATGTAGAGCAAAAATTCTTTTTTTCAGATCCTCAGAGAGTTCTTTGCCATGAGGTGCCATGTTGAACTTCCAGTGACCAGTATGAGGGAGTGTGAGAGCGATAACACCAGATTTAACACACCTGCTCCCCATTCACACCTGAGACCTTGCAACACTAACGAGTCACATGACACCGGGGAGGGAAAATGGCTAATTGGGCCCAATTTGGACATTTTCACTTAGGGGTGTGCTCACTTTTGTTGCCAGCGGTTTAGACATTAATGGCTGTGTGTTGAGTTATTTTGAGGAGACAGCAAATTTACACTGTTATGCAAGCTGTACACTCACTACTTTACATTGTAGCAAAGTGTCATTTCAGTGTTGTCACATGAAAAGATATAATCGAATATTTGCAAAAATGTGAGGGGTGTACTCACTTCTGTGAGATACTGTATGTGTATAGGTATGTATGTGTATATGTGTAAATATACATAATGTTTTATTTTGATTATACATTTTATTTTTATTTTTTTAAATAATTATTTGCCTATTTATTTATTATTTTCCTTGGGGGGGTTGGGGGTGGGTATGATTGATTAACTCATAAAATGTGTTGTTTGCAATGTACATTGTGGAATAACAATATAAGTATTGTAACAGAAAAGCAATGCACTACTGTAACAGTATATAGGAATAAAGAGAGTAATCTGAAAGTTTAGTTCAAACCCACTGCACAAGAAATACCAGTCTTTTATTGTCTATTGTCATTTGATAGTCGTATTGACACTTCCGGTGCCAATCACTATGAAAAGCTTAATTCCAGTACAGCAGTATGCACGCACTCCAGACACAACCTGGGAATGGACCACAGCTTATATTAATACCCAGTACTGTCCTGTGAAACACTAGAATGGCAAGTGCGCCACAGGACTCTTTGGCAGCAAGCCAGATGGAACAACATTCCCTGCAATCAAATTTATTTTGATCAATCATATTTATTTTATAAAGCCCTTCCACATCAGTAGTTGTCACAAAGTGCTTTCACAGATACCCAACGTGAAACCCCAAAGAGCAAGCAACAACAGCGTTGACACATAGTGCCCTACTTCTGACCAGGGCTGGTAAGGTGGACAACGTTGGGAGCAGGGCGCGGTTTGGGACAGCTTTGCCAGTGTGCACTCCGCCAGACTGTTCATTTGACCAAAAGCACCAACTACAAACAGCATTGATCACATTACAATCAATAGACAGGGAGAGAGAGGCATAGGAGAAACCCAAATAACAGTCCAGAGATAGAGACATGTATCCTCCGTAATTAAAGGTGAAACTCACACCACCAGCACTCTGTTGTAGACCACTGTGGTAGATCAATGTGGTAGATCAATGTAGACCCATCCACTCATCCACAATAACAGCAGGACTAAAGCGCTTATTACACATGCATCTTTAGGAAGCCCATGTGAAGCCTGTCCTAGCCTAGCCACTAGCCAATCTGTCTCACAGTCAGCCACCAGAAGGCCCCAGCTACAATGACAAATCTCACATCAAAGTTTCCCCCAGTTTTTTTCCCTCTGTTTTTTGAGAAATGAGACCATTATCTTTACAGGAGAAGATACAAAACCAAGGCCACGATTCAGGGACCGACAAACATAGAGTAGGATGACGAGGAAGAAGAAGACAGGAGCGATTTCACTGGCATAAAAATATGGTTTTGAAAAGAGCGGAGAAATTGATTTCACATGAGGTGGGACAGATTGGTTGTGACCTTGGAATGTTTCTACCCAGGTAATATACTGTAACCCCACTGAGAGCAGGTCCTAGCAGATTAATGGTATCAGACCCAGAATGCTTAAACCATGCTATCTATCAATCTCTCTCTCTTCACAACATGTCCAGAATAAGCCCAAACAGTTGGTGAACAGTTGAAAAGGAAAAGCCCCTGGAAAAAAAGACTTTATTGCAGCTGAGTGACCGAAGACAAAGACCGACAACTATCCCACTGTAGTTGATAGGAGGCCATTAGCCTAGTCACTAGTGTATTGAATGTCATCCACTGTACGACAGCGTGCATCCGGTTGATTAAATCAGATTACCACAATGCTTGCCAATCAGAGGCACAAACGAAAGAACTACAATTTTATCACAATACAGTTGGTCCGAAGTGCCTCGGACCCTTCTCTTAACTCCTGAATGGAGAACCACCATGTCCCCAAAATGGCACCTTATTCCCATGTAGTAATAACTAAGGAAAGTGGGAACACACCCCAATTCTTAGCTAGCTATACAAAAAAGAAGTGTGCCTCTGTGACACTCCGTCTGTGAGGCTGTTGGATCTGGACACACCATGTTAACGCGGGCTAGTACTAAACACACAGAGCCTGTTGACAGCTATCGATCCCTGTTGGCTTCTGGTGGCGACTGTGTACGTGTGTGTCCCGTGTGTACGTGTGTGTCCCGTGTGTACGTGTGTGTCCCGTGCGCGTTGTCGGATGGAAATGGAGGTCCTCAGTGAATCGTCCTCTCAACCGACACCGTGAGCTTCACCAATTCATGTCTACAAAGGAGAGGATACAATTTTTAAAGTGTAATCAGCCCTACAACCTGACTGTGAAAACATGTTTGTTATACTTTGGACATGTTTTCTCTTTATTTGCAGGGGCAGGGGTCTCTAAACAGCCCATAATTAGGCCATCTCATCCATTCACCGTCACTCAATTACTTTCTGTAAGATTTTTATTGTGCCGCACCCGTACACTTTTTTAATGTCACACCACACAATTTTGTTTGGCCGTGCAACTAATTCTTAATTAATTAGCTCATCAGCCCATTGAGGCCTTTGGCGGTGATTACAATAAAAAACAAGACAGAAGAAAGGAATGAAGGAAGAAGGAAGGAAGGAAGGAAGGAAGGAAGGAAAAAGAAAAAAAAGAAAGAGTGAAACAGGGAGGGAAGAGGGATAGTTTGACAGATGTGGAGAGATGAACAATCGTATCTCTGTGACAGCAGTGATGGACTAAATGAAGATGAAGGATAGGAATAGCTAACAGCAGGGGAGAGTTTTCAGCTTGTTAAATGTCATCATTTGGCTGTATCTTTCACAGCAGAAATGATTTGGGAGCAGAGCTGCTGACACTGCGAGGCTGGGCCAGGATTAATTTTACATTTTAAAGAGTGTTCCTTCCTGTTCATATTTAACAGCTGCACAGTGTTTTATTGGAACGCCTTCCCAGCTGGCACGGCCACTGTCTCAGACTGCAGCTGCATTCTTCCTGCTTGTGCATGTGGTACTGCTCTGGGCTTGGTAGCAGCGTGATCGGGTAAACTTTTGAAACACTCTCCCTCTATCACCAGAACACGCTCTCCTTATCTATTCTCTCTCTCTTTCCCTTCATCTTCCTCTCACTCCATTTCTCCCTCAGTCCCCCGACATCCCTCCCCCTTTCTCTCGGTTTTTCTTAACTTCAAAAGCCATTGCACTTCTTTTAAAGAGTGTGAGCAGCAGATTGGCAATTACTTCAGAGCGAGGTGTTTACTGTAGGTTGGACTGAAGGGCAGGAGTGAGGAGGCCGACCGTGTAGAGTCAGAGGGCTCTCTCTGCAACACACATTACATTCACTACACCGGTCATCCATCAGGGTAGGAGAGGACTGCAGCAGAACACACACACACACACACAGACACACAGACACACACACACACACACACATAGAGATGCACACATATAAACAGACACATATACATATCCAGGGGTTTAAAGGTAAATCACTACATATTGTCCATTGACATTGGGTCTGAAACTGATTGTCTTTACATTGGGTCTAACATTGATTTTCTTTACAATGGGTCTGACATTGATTCTCTTTACATTGGG
Source organism: Esox masquinongy (assembly GCA_016801175.1). Taxonomy (NCBI): domain Eukaryota; kingdom Metazoa; phylum Chordata; class Actinopteri; order Esociformes; family Esocidae; genus Esox; species Esox masquinongy. The sequence goes on along the minus strand of JACXGI010020353.1, from coordinate 7,033 downwards.
TCTGACATTGATTCTCTTTACATTGGGTCTGACATTGATTCTCTTTACATTGGGACTGACATCTATTCTCTAAGATAATGGGTTCTGTTGATAACGTCTAGAAACACTATAATAACCTTAGATATCCCAGTAACATTCCAAACAGAGGCTTAGCCTCTTCTAACAAGAGGCCTACAGGGGGTCTTAAATCAAACCGGTGTTCTGGCCTTCCTGTTTGGGTCCGCTCCACCACAGCCACAACTCTGTAGGGCATAAATCCACCAGTCAAAGCCTCTGCATTTATCTCCTGATATATCTCACCCTGGTGCTGGCCTGAGGCTGGGCTCCCAGCATGTTTGGCAGGTAAGGGGATTAATCAGCATCATAGCACCCTATTACCTCCACAGTGCACTAATCTGACCAGAACCAGTGGGTACAACAGACTGTAGTTCATTATAAACAGTCTGATTCTAACCCTGAATGTTGACTGAAAAGCTGTTGTATATGAGACAACTTACATACAGTTTATTTTACAGCTCTAATTTGAATGTGTACATAATAATAATTCATTGCATTTGTAAAGCTCTTTTCATTACAGAGGAATCATCTCAAAGTGCATGAAAAGGAAAAAGAAAATAAGAACACAAGAAATAAGAAAATAATCATATTAAATAAATAAAAGAACTAACAGATAAAAATAAAATATACATACAGAATATAATGTATGCATTAAACTATAATGATAATACAGTAAACTAATATGATAATACATGATAATGTACAGTATAATTTGATTAAAGGGAAGGGCAGGCCAACAGATACAGGTGTGTCTTAAGGCCTGTTTTAAAAGCCATGACTGTCAGGGAGGGAGTTCCAGAGATGAGGTCCAATGTAAGAAAAGGTGCGGTCTCCCTCCCATTTTTCAGAGTCGGGTTCTTGGTTCATTGAACAGATTGGCGTTGCTGGACCGTAGAGGGTGTGGAGGTTCATATGCGGGAGAGCACGTCAGATAAGTTGGCATGTCCCATGCCACTGATAACTTTATAAACTAAATGGATCATTTAAAAGTCAATTCTTTGAGGGACAGGAAGCCAATGAAGGTCAGTGGGGAGACATGTAAGACATGATAGCTGAAACTCTTATCCAGACTGACTTACATACATACACTCAAACAAAACTTCCATACAATCAAATAAAACTGTAAGGAAGACCAGCATGTGGTCTTCCTTCCAGGGACCGACCAGGACCAACCCTGTTTGGCTCTAGAAGCAAGCCAGCAGTGGAATGCAGGATGCTATGCTGCTGGCCTATTTTACAGTATAGGTAACCAGTTTATAATAACAATGCAGCACCTTGAGGCTGTGTGTTCCATGGCCAATATACCATAGCTCAGGGCTGCATCCAAGCACTCAGTGTTCCGTCAAGCGTCGAAAGAGCCCGTAGCAATCGACCAAATACCCTTGTGCTTCTTGCTCAACTATACAGTGAGTCACTCTGGCTAAGAGCATCTGCTAAATGACTAAATATGTCAAATGTAAAAAAAATGCCTGGGGAATATGGTGCCATTTGACAAAGAGACCCTGTAACATATGAAAGAGCCCCAGAGCCCAAAGGCTTGCTGGCATTAACAGGGAGTACCCTATATACTGATACAGTAATGCTCCCAAAATCCCATCAGGAGGGGAGCAGCTATTTAGTGGTTTGGTGGTTTCTAGTGACCCAGGACATCAAAGAAGAGGTAATGTATCCAGTTTGAGTGATGCAATTTTTTTCATGCGATACTAAGCTTCACTGGAGCACTGACAGCTGTGCAGATAATAAGCTCTCTCTCCACACACACACATAGTGATACTGTAGTGTTATCCTCTCCTCCACTCCAGTTTCTTTTCTTTTCTTCTCAAAGTCTTAATGAAGGACTGTGCTATCGCAGCATGTCTGCACGTCCCTGGTATCACTTCCATGGCAGGACCTTTTTAGCATATAAATATAAGGAGAATGAACAATATCCTGTAAAGCTCATTCATTCGCTAAGTCACCTTGTGAAGGAACGTGTTCCTCCTACAAGAGAGCTCTGACAACATACACACACACACAGAATTTTCTAGAAAGTGAAACGGCGTGTCTTATGAGGGTAGACACACTAATGCCAACGCGCTGTCCTGTCCACCTCAAGCCATTTATGTCAGTGGAGAGGACCGACTCCTCAGGAGACGTGGAACCTATGCGTCGCATCCTCCTCTGGCCGTCATGACCTCTCCCCTCTCCACCTTGTTCCTTCCCATAATCTCCACAGAGGGGAGGGCCAAAGTCAAAGACACAAACAGGATCTTAGAGATAAAGGGGCTCCAGGCTGTTTCTGCTGGTCGGACATGCCCTTCTCTCTTTCTCTTAATAAGTAGACTGAGATATCAGGTACTGATGAAGTACTTGTGATAAAAAGAGACTTGCATTGTCTTAATTGAGGATAGAAGCAGACACTGTGTCCTTGGTGCCATGCAGCCCATCCCTACTGGTGTGTAACGGCAAGGGAAGGAGGAGCTCCTCGGTCCCAGACCCCTCATACAACACCTGGTCACCATGTTAGTAAAGACCACATGCAGCCATGTAGAAAATCTCCACAATGGGCCGATTCACTTTCCATACACCTAGTCAGACACGCCACACACAGGCACAGGGTCACATGTAAGATGTTTTCTGAGTGAAGGTTGGTCTTACCTTTCCTGAAGCAGCGGCTCCCTGGTCCATGGAGAAGCTGCAGGACACAGAACAAAGTATGACACTGTCCTCATGTCTTACAGGTTTCCCGGTCCTCATGTCTTACAGGTTTCCCTGTCCTCATGTCTTACAGGTTTCCCTGTCCTCATGTCCAGTGAGCATGCATACAAAAACAGAGTCCTGTGCAGCCCACTTGATGATGGCCCTTGCAATGCCAGGGCTGTGGGACTAATTCCCGCAGAGGAAACGTAGGACAATGTATAGGCACTACTGTAAGTGGCTCTGGATAAGAGTCTACTAAGTGACTTAAATGTAATTTTGACCTCAACACCTGAATACCCCTGCAAGCTCAATTAAGGCAGACATTAAAGTGATGAACTGTTTAAACCAGCTCTCTCTGGTGTGTGACCAGTGCTCTAAAGCTCTCAATCAATGGAGCTGCATTACAGCTAATGGAGCAGAGCAACACACACACACACACACACACACACACACACACACACACACACACACACACACACACACACACACACACACACACACACACACACACACACACGCACACACAAAGAGATAAATGGTTAGACACCATTCTCTTACGAATTGCTTGGGGTTAGAGGTACAACTGGGATCTGAAATGTCCATATTATTGATGGGTTGTGGTAACGTTCACATTACATTTTTTTTCTTCACTACTTCTCACAATGAGGAGAAAGTACTGTATCTTTCCTTCTGTTTTTGTGAAAATTTGTTTTTAGACCATGGGAAATTGTCCTGATTCAATGCATGGGCATTGGGACCAGGGAGGGAGAGAAGACAGTTCTGCTCATAAGTTTACATACCCTGGAAGAATTTGTAAGATGTGTACCAGTCTTTAAATAAAACATGAGTGATCAGGCAAAACACATTTCTTGTATTTTAAATCAGTTTCAAATTAAACTATAAGGCATCACAGAACAGCACAATCATTAACACAAAACATACAGTAGCAAAAAAAGAAAATAATGGGATGGTCCTCGTTCAAAAGTTTACATACCCTAGTTGTGGATGAGGCCCTTTATTTTCTCAGCTGGTAAAGCTGTCCGTTCTTCTTGGCAAAAAGCCTCCAGGTCCCGTAAATTCTTAGGTTGTCTTGCATGAACTGCTTGTTTCAGATCTCTCTAAAGTGGCTCAATGATACTGAGGTCAGAAGACTGTAATGGCCACTCCAGAAACATTACTTTTTTCTTCTGTAGCCAATGAAGGGTTGACTTGGCCTTGTGTTTTGGATCATTCTCATGTTGGAAAGTCCAAGTGCGTCGCAAGTGCAGCTTCTAGGCTGATGAATGCAAGTTATCCTCCAATATTTTCTGATAACATGCTGCATTCATCTTGCCATCAGTTCATCTCCCCACAACATCAGAGATCCACCTCCATGATTCACAGTAGGGATGGTGCACTCTTCATCAGAGATCCACCTCCATGATTCACAGTAGGGATCGTGCACACTTCATCAGAGATCCACCTCCATGATTCACAGTAGGGATGGTGTACTCTTCATCAGAGATCCACCTCCATGCTTTGCAAGTAGGGATGGTGTACTCTTCATCAGAATTCCACCTCCATGCTTCACAGTAGGGATGGTGTACTCTTCATCAGAGATCCACCTCCATGCTTCATAGTAGGGATGGTGTACTCTTCATCAGAGATCCACCTCCATGCTTCACAGTAGGGATGGTGTACTCTTCATCAGAGATCCATCTCCATGCTTCACAGTAGGGATGGTGTACTCTTCATCAGAGATCCACCTCCGTGCTTCATAGTTGGGATTGTGTCCTTTCATCATAGGCCTTTTTGACTCCTCTCCAAACATAGCGTTTATGGTTGTGACCATAAAGGTAAATTTTGGTCTCATCACTCCAAGTGACCTTTTTCCAGAAGTTTTGAGGCTTGTCTAGGTGCATTTTGTCATATTGTAAACAGGCTGTTTTGTGGAAACTTAACCGTGAGCCCATTTTTTTTTACATATTGATGTGCAATAAGGACAATCACCACTTTTTTGCAGAGAAGCTTATATTTAAGCTGAAGTTGCTAGTGGGCTTTTCTTTGCATCCCGACCAATTCTCCTTGCAGTTGTGGTTGAAATCTTTGTTGGTCTACCTGACTGTGGCTTGGTATCAACAAAGCCCCTTATTTTCCACTTCTTTATCAGAGTAATAACAGTACTGATTGGCATTTTCAAATCTTTGGATATCTTTTTTTTATCCTTTTCCTGATTAAAAAAGGCCAACTGGATGAAATGTGTTGGGGTCTTTCAAGAGCTGAGAAACTCACTGACTTTTTATACACAGAAATTTATTACAGTCAGACAATTCACAGGTGTGGAAACTTAATAGCCATTTAAACCAGTGTGTGTCAACTTGTGCGTATATTATCAGGCCACTCATTCAAGGATATGTAAACTTCAAGGCCATTTGGGTGTTTTCATATATCATTATGATTTAGAAAAGCCAGACACAATTGGGATAATAAATGGCTAATCCCGACCACTATCCCTAAATAAAAGAAAAGTTGTCTGCATGATCAGTCCTATTTTCCAAAATTGCTAATATATCATAAATTCTGCCAGGGGTATGTCAATTTATGAGCACAACTGTATATACAGAACATTACATAATAATATGCATTCTACCTTAAACACGCCACAACTTTAGTCAATGTCAAGTGTTAGCATGCCAGCTAATAAATGCTGCCTTACAAAATCGGTGCTTAACAAACACCACAACACCATTGCGTTGTTGTGACTGAGACCCCCTAAAAAGTATTTTTTTTGGGGGGGTTAAACATAATAAATAATAACTATGCTGATGGCTGGTCTCCTATCATCTAAACGCAGGTGAATATGTGTTTCACTGTAGACCATCCTTCCTTATTCTGTCCAAATATATAAACCTTCTTCTACCATTTCCTCCTCTCACCTCATCAGGCTTTACCCCTCCTCCTGTCAAACACAGATCCTGTCCCCCCTCTCTCGAATCTTACCCGGCCACACTGCCACTAGCGGAGCTCTCTGCGATCTGAGAGCTGGTGATCCACTTGGTCTCTCCCACCACCGTCCTGGCGTGTGGCAGGCGGCCCACATCCTTCACTGTCATCATCAGGTGGCGCGACGACTTGAGCACGCGCACCGCCTCGTCGTGGGGGATTCCCAAGAAGCTGCACCCGTTCACCTCCAGGATCTGGTCGCCCACCTGGGGGGTGGGGGGAGCACACAGAGGAAGGGCTGGTTTGTGGACTGGCACGGACAAGGGCAAACACTGGATCACAGTAGAGATGTCACGGTACAGAGGTCACACAGTAGGGTTTAGAGAGGTAGAATGGAGGCACAGATGAGTGTGTTAGATATGAAAAAGAGTGACAGTTAAGAGTGGCAGATAAATTAAAGAGCTCCGACAGGCACCACATTAAACAGAATGGTTTTTCAGAGACTGACCTTTCTAAAGCTAGCTAGCTGCAGTAAGACCGCTGCTGTACTCCTTCTGTTAGAGATTAAGCCAATTTCATCCCAGTTCCATACAGTGCCGAAATTACTTTGGAAAGCTTACATGAATTGACATTTAATTAAAGTCTAGTTATGTACTACGACATGCATGGCTTGGTTGTACAGCTGTTTGGTTGTTAGGGTGAAGTCACGGAAAACAGAGTATAAAGATGCCTCAGTTTCAATCCACATTACCACTGGCATCTTAAAAGCTGGTGTTTAGCATTTCAACATTAATTCAAGATATTCTGCTCTCCTCACATGGGTTGCACCATTTCATTCAACTCTGCCTATTCCTTGGGTCAGTAACTCATAGCAATAAAGTGCATGTGACCACTGAACAACATAAATCAGTTGTAATTTGGTTTCCGTTTTCAACCATTTGGCTGTGGCCTTCTGGCAGAGTATGGCTGGATTCAGCACACCAAGGCACAGCAACACAACTGTTTAGTTCATAGGTGGAATATAAAATGGGAGGGAACAGCTGTTTGACTTCACATGAAGCCAATCTAGAGGGCGTACATCAGTTTGCCGTGTGACGTGTTTGTACAATGCTATGTCTCTATTAACTGAGGTGAATGAAACAACAGCAGCCAAAATAACTAACATTTTAGAGATTTTTATGTAATTATGAATGAAGAAATAAACAACTGTTATGAATATTGATTGCAATGAAACCTGAGAACGAAATACGTTTATACCTGCGTCTCTTAATTCATGCCTTTCTTAAAGGGCTTGTTGAAAGAAGCCCTGTAAGAAATACATGTACATCTCCGGCCCTCCTACCTCCCTGCAGCCCCCCCACCTCCCTCCAGCCCC
>JACXGI010020352.1:0-11192 GCA_016801175.1 Esox masquinongy | reverse complement strand
ATTAAAAGTAATGCCTTTTACAAAATATATGACATTCCATTGGCAAGACACAGCGAAGACCTGCACGGGACTCAACCGCACCACCTTCCAATCTAATTTGTACATTTAATGAGAGCATCCACATATTTAACATCATCTCAGCACTGTGAGCCTAATTTTGTCTGGGGCGTCAGCCGTCAGCTATTTTGTTACAGCAATCATCTAACACTTCCTCATCAGTTAATGATTTTGCCAAAGAAATCAAGTATTTTTGAGTGAAGTATTACAAAGGTAACAAGGCCATTTTTCAAATTGTGTCATATGCCATTGATAGCACACACATAAGAGTCCGACTCTAGCGGGACTCTAACCCACAACCTTTGAATCTCTTCACCCAACCCACCTAGAAGTACAATGCGCTATCCATTGCGCCACAGAGCCCTCAGGCACAAAGACTCTTTTGCCCTTTGGATCTGTAAAATACACCAAACCTTGTTCATCGCAGACTACATTAGAAGAACATTCTTTTCTTAATACCCTCTTACTTCTCTGATACATAATCTTGCTAAAAGGGACAAAAACAATCTTTTAAAACAGAAACTTTTGTACGGTCCTTGCGTGAAGAACGCCTTATTTTGTCAATTCATCCCACATAAGGATAGCATTCACCTATTTAACAACGCCTCAGCTCTGTGAGCCTACGTTTGTCTTTGGCGTCCACCATCACATATTTTGCTGCAGAAATCATGTAAAATTCCCTCATCAATTAATGATTTTGACAAGCAATAGGAGAGGTAAATAACGTATTTTTGAGTGAAGTGAGAGCGAATACTTACTGTACAACAATGCTCCATGTATTTCTACTGTGCTGTCTTTTGCACCAAATTCATAGCTTTAAAATTAATAGTAATGCCTTTTACAAAATATATGAGATTCCATTGGCAAGACACAGCGAAGACCTGCACGGGACTCAACCGCACCACCTTCCAATCTAATTTGTACATTTAATGAGAGCATTCACATATTTAACATCATCTCAGCACTGTGAGCCTAATTTGGTCTGGGGCGTCTGCCATCAGCTATTTTGTTACAGCAATCTTCTAACACTTCCTCATCAGTTAATGATTTTGTCAAGAACAAGTATTTTTGAGCGAAGCATTACAAAGGTAACAAGGCCTTATTTCAAATTGTGTCACACGCCATAGATAGCACACACGTAAGAGTTTGACTCTAGTGGGACTCGACCCCCTAACCATCAAATCTCTTCACACAGCCCGCCTAGAAGTCCAATGCGCTATCCATTCCATCCATTTTCATCGCAGTCTACATTAGAAGAACATTTTTTTCTTAATACCCACATATTTTGCTGCTGAAAGAATGTAAAATTCCCTCATCAATTAATGATTTTGACAAGGAATAGGAGAGGTAAATAACGTATTTTTGGGTGAAGTGAGAGCGAATACCTACTGTACAACAATTCCCCATGTATTTCTACTGTGCTGTCTTTTGCACCAAATTCATAGCTTTAAAATTAAAAGTAATGCTTTTAACAAAGTATATGACATTCCATTGGCAAGACATGGAGTCCGTTTCTGACAGTTTGGTCAGAAACATGCACACCATCAGCCTGCTGTAGGTCAATTTGTAGGGCTCTGGCAGTACTCCTCGGACAAAGGAGCAGATACCGGTCCTGATGCTAGTTTGTTGCTCTTGTATGGCCCAGTCCAGCTTTCCTCATGTAATGACCTGGTATCTCTTCCATGCTCTTGAGACTGTACTGGGAGACACAGCAAACCTTCTTGCTAATGCACGTACAGATGTGCCATCCTGGAGGAACTGGACTGCCTGTGCAACTTGAATGGGCTGCAGGTACCGCCTCATACTACCATTAGTGACAAGGACACTAGCAAAACACAAAACTGGAGAAGAATCAGTCAGGAAGGATAAGGAGAGAGTAATTGTCTGTGGCCACCACCTGCAAAACCCATTTCCTTTTTGGGGGTTGTCTTGCTGTTGTCTCTCCAGTGCACCTGTTGTTGCTTTCATTTGCACCAAAACAGGTGACATTGTTTCAAAGTCGCTTATGCTTCCTAACTTGACAGATTGATATCCCTGAAGTTTAACTGACATGGTGTTATACTGTGATAATTACATGTTCCCTTATTTTTGAGCAATGTATTTGCAAACTTGGGGAGACAAAAATAAGTGGCGCAACCACCACGCGGAAACCTCGGATGAACCTACAGAAATAGTTGGCGAACCCCAGGAATCGCTGAAGTGGCTTTCACAGAGGTGGGGGTGGGCCACGACCTGACTGTGCTGGAGCAGTGCTCTTCCATCTCTACTCTCTTTGTGGATATAAGATATCCCAGAAAGGACACTGACTGCTGTAAAAACAATTTTTCAAGCTTTACGCACAGGCTATGTTCCAACAGTCTTCCCAGAACAGACGTGACCAACGACACATGCTGGGCGCGGTCAGCGGAATAGACTAGAATGTTATCTACATAAACCACTACACCTGTCCCAGCATGTCCCGAAGGACCTTGTTAATAAATGCCTGGAAGACTGAAGGGGCATTGGACAGTCCATAGGGCATCACGAGATATTCATAATGCCCCGTAGTTGTGGAAAAGGCCGTCTTCCATTAATTTCCTGCACGAATGCGCACCAGATTATAGGCGCTCCTCAAGTCCAGTTTTGTGAAGTACTGCACTCTGTGCATCTGCTCAATGATGGTAGGGATAAGGGGTAGTAGGTAGCTGAACTTGATGGTGGCTTTATTCAGCGTGCGATAATCTATGCAAGGGCGCAGACCCCCGTCCTTTTTCTTCACGAAAAAGAAGCTTGAGAAGGCTGGCGACGTGGAGGGACGAATAAACCCCTGCTGAAGGCTCTCTTGCACGTAGGTCTCCATTGCCTTGGTCTCTGCGTAGGAGAGAGGGTAGACGTGCCCTCTCGGGAGAACTGCGTCTGACAGCAGGTCAATGGCACAATCCCCAGGACGATGAGGAGGTAGTAGTGTAGCCAGGGATCTAGAGAGCACCTGGTGCAAATCTCGATACTCCTCTGGTAAATCCACTTGAAGGGCATAGTCCGGACTTTCCACCATAGTGGTGTTGGTAGATACCGCAAGACACCTCCCCTGACACTCCTGCGACCAACCCAGCAATCTCCTCTCTGACCAGGAAATAACCGGGTTATGCAGGCTCAACCAGGGAAGACCTAGCACGACGGGGTGTGCGGGGATGTCCAATAACAGAAAGGTAACCTGTTCTAAATGAGCGTCATGGGTAATCAGAGAGATGGGAACAGTGGTGAACTGTACAAGCCCTGTCCCTATATGGGGCGATTATCCAGGGCTCAAACTGGAATGGGGGGCTTTAGTGGAATCAGTGGAATGCATAATGCTGTAGCCAGTGCATAATCTAGAAAATTCCCAGCAGCCCCAGAGTCAATCAGAGCCAACGGGAGTGTGGGGCTAGGATAATCGGGCAAGGAAACAGGAAAACACACTGGTTGAGCTGACAGAGAAGGAGCGGCGGTAATGCTTCCTACTTGGGCTGGGGTAGGAGAAGCTATAGGTTAGTCACCTCCCCTGAACGTGGAATGGGAGCAGGCTGGAGAGAAATTACCCCTCTCTCCACAATAGAGACAGAGTCCCAGGCTCCTCCGTCTCCTTCGCTCTGTCTCGGGCAACCGTGTCGCACCCACCTCCATTGGCTCTGACCACGGTGCAGGTGCATCCATGTGCTCCGGAGTCTGCATGGGCTTCTTACAGGACCGCAGGAGGTTGTCCAGACGAATACAGGTCGTCATCCCGACAAGCCAACTCAGTCTGTTCTTCCTCCCGCAGTCCATGGTGGAAAACGGTGATCAGAGCCGATTCATTCCATCCAGTAGATGCTGCTACGGTTCAGAACTCTAGGGCGAACTCTGATGTGGTCCTTGATCCTTGTCAAAGACATAATAAACACTCACCCTCTTCTCGGGCCCTCCTCTGGGTGGTTGAACACAGAGCAGAAGAGGCGGGTGAAGTGCTCATAGGACTCCACCTTGGGTCCGCCCGTGCCCAAGACCGAGGCACCCCACTCCAGGGCCCTTCCGGTCAGCGCTGAGATGACGGTGCGAACCATCTTCCCTCCGGGGACAACCCCGACATAGTGGGCGAGGTATAGGTCACACTGGATTAGGAACCCTGTGCATCTCGCCTCCAAAACAGAACACGCGGACAAAGCCGGAATGATAACAATACACACACACAATTCTCGTACTCACTGCACAGTGACATGGAAATAATAGCCAACACGGCGCTGGGGAAACAGGGCCATACATACAGGTGTAATGATCAGTGAAAACGGGAAAAAGGTGTGTGTGATAATATGGGTCAGTCCGGGGTGAAGGTGATTAGCCGGAACGGTGGTGCCTAGAAGGCTGGTGACGTAGACCTCCGGAGCTGGTACAACGGAGGAGCACCTGCAACGGGGGGGATTTGTGACAGTTGAAAATTAGGATGTATGATATTTCTATAAAAATGTTGTGCCCAACGCACACAGTAGGTGGTGGTATGCAACTCTAACGTTGGTTGTGAGACGCAATAGAAAGAGAAGGACTACAGATTTGTATACGGTTCGCCTGACGGCATTCTTCGTTTGCGAAGGTAGGTAGCGAATTTATTGTACTGTAATTATAAACCCAAATTGTTGTTAAAACAACCAATTCATGTTAAACCGAGCATTCCAATTTTTACTCGGTCAAAATGTTACAAATAAAAGCACGCTATCAAGCACTCTAGCAAGCATTCTACTGAAGCTTGCTAGGACGCTAGCTAGTGACTAGGGTTGTCAAAATGTACCTGAAAGTTTTCTAACATTCGTCCATGAACATATTTTTGAATAGTACATGATTCCAATATACATTCAATTGTACTTTCGAAAAAGGTCTTTCATTTTGCACCTTGTTAGTTTTAACACTGCCTCAGCTATTGCACAAATGTTAGCATATGTGTTTAAAATGTAACATGTATGGTGGCATTCTGCCGTTTTATGGGTTACTAGGCAGTTAAAAAATACCAAACAGCTACAGTATACATAAAAGAAAAGTTTAGTTGAAACGTTCACTACAAGTGGAGTTGCGTTGTTCTGCATCAATACGTTAGTCAGTCTGAAACTTAAACAAGGGTACGATAATTATGACTACAGAACTGAAAAAATATGTATTAAGAAAATATTTTTTTACTGTCTTATTACACAGTTCAGTTAACACATCAGTTAATAATAATGGCATCTGAAAAATGACCTATGCCTGAAAACCAATGGTGCTATCAAACTCCTGGTACCAATGGTAATGTATTGCAATAACAAGTTACGGCAATGAAATGTTTGGTTTTCCTACTCCCGACAGTGCAGTTAAAAGTTAAAAAGTAACAGTAGTTATAATTAAAAAAAATAAGAAGATAACACAGTCAACCAGTAATAACACTATACACAAACACGCATCAATAATAATAACTATACAACTATACAACCGTAGTGCAATGTAAAAGTGACAGGTGTGCATGATATAAGTGAAAGATGTGCTTGATATAAAGTGACAGGTGTGCATGGGCTATGGTTGGAAGGGAAGAGGGGTTCCCGAGTTGAGCAGCCTTTCAGCCTGTGGAAAGAAGCTGTCCCGTAGCCTGTTTGTTTTGGAGTGAATACTCCTGTACCTTCTGCCTGACGGCAGCTTGGTAAACAGTCCGTGGAATGGGTGGCTGGGATCTGTAATGATCCGTTTGTTCCTCCTCCTACACCTCTCTATGTAGAGATCTTGCCGGGATGGCAGGTTAGACCTTGTGATGCGCTCTGCTGTTTTAATCACTCTCTGAAATGCTTTGCGGTCGAGGACGGTGCAGCTGCCATACCAGGCGGTGACACAGCCGGTCAGGATAGTCTCGATAGTGCATCTGTAGAAGTTGGTGAGTATCCATGCCAAATCTTCTTAGTCGGCGTAGGAAGAAGAGCCGTTTCCTGGCCTCCTTCACCACGATGTTAGAGTGATGAGACCAGGTCAAGTCATCGCTGATGTTAAACCCAAGGAACCTGATGTTGTGAACTCTCTCTCCTGCAGACCCATTGATGGTTTTGGTTTAATTTTAAATAAAACCCACGAACATGAGTAACGCCTGCACCTGGTTCCTACCTTGCACTCCACAACCGTCGTGACACACTTGGGGTTGTAATAGGGTTGTTTAGTATATTTCAGAAGGTTTTCAAATGCAATTTTATTAAATAGTTTGCTTGTTTGCCCAACATTTAATCCAAAAGAAAATGAGTGAATAAATGTTCTGGCCAAACACACACACCAAAAATATAAAATCAGATATTGCAGAGAAAGATTCCTCTAAATACCCATTCAAGGCAATTAACGTGAAGCTAATTTGTATTTTACACACACCATTTCTGTTTGAATACTGAGGAACATTCAGACTTGGAATATTTTCTTAACCTTACCATTGTAGAACAATAGATTATTGTGAACTGCTAATTAAACCATTTAATAGTTGAGTAAGTTGCATTTTTCCTGGGCTACACAACTGATATGTATTGCCGGGGACACTGCAGGACTGGAAATGAAATACATGCTACAGGTTAGGTACATTATGCACAGTAGATGTTTAACCAATAAATAATAAGTCCTCACGCATATCTTTTGTTGTGTTGTACTAAGAAATCCCGAGGATGTATATATACACAGTTACAAGAAACTTCTGAAAGACTTCAAGAATACAAGGAGCATAAATGCTGCAGGAGGCACAAGTTGGACAAAACTACTATTGCCCTTATTGCCATTAAAGCAGAGGTATGTACAGTTAAGTGGAAAACCATGCAAATTATGTATTTGTTTCTGTCTCCCCAAGTTTGCAACTACACTGCTCAAAAAATAAGGGAACATGTAATTATCACAGTATAACACCATGTCAGTTAAACTTCAGGAATATCAATCTGTCAAGTTAGGAAGCATAAGCGATTGTGAAACAATGCCACCTGTTTTGGTTTAAATGAAAGTGACAACAGGTGCACTGGAGAGGCAATAGCAAGACAACCCTAAAAAAGGAAATGGGTTTTGCAGGTGGTGGTCACAGACAGTTTCTCTCTCCTTATCCTTCCTGACTGATTCTTCTCTAGTTTTGTGTTTTGCTAGTGTCCTTGTCACTAATGGTAGTATGAGGCGGTACCTGCAGCCCATTCAGTTTGCACAGGTAGTCCAGCTCCTCCAGGATGGCACATCCAGGAGTACTGCCAGAGCCCTACAAATTGACCTACAGCAGGCTGATGGTGTGCATGTTTCTGACCAAAATGTCAGAAACTGACTCCATGAGGGTGGCATGAGGGCCCGACATCCTCTAGTGGGACCTGTGCTCACAGCCCAGCACCGTGTAGCTCGATTGGCGTTCGTCAGAGAACACCAGAATTGGCAGGTCCGTCACTGGCGCCCTGTTCTCTTCACAGATGAGAGCAGATTCACACTGAGCACATGCGACAGACTTGAAAGAGTCTGGAGACATCGTGATGAACGTTATGCTGCCTGCAACATCATCCAGCATGACTGGTTTGGTGGGTCAGTGATGGTCTGGGGAGGCATATCCTTGGAGGGTTGCACAGACCTCCACGTGCTGGCCAGTGGTACCCTGACTGCTGTTAGGTACCGGGATGAAATCCTCAGACCCATCGTCAAACCTCATGCTGGTGCAGTGGGTTCCTCCTGGTGCAGGACAATGCCCGGCCTCATGTGGCCAGAATGTGTAGGCAGTTCCTGGATGACAAAGGCATTGATTGCATTGACTGGCCCTCACGTGCCCCAGACCTGATTCCAATTGTGAACCTCTGGGATGTTATGTATCGGTGCATCTGACGCTGACAAAATAGCACCACAGACTGTCCAGAAGCTCACTGATGCCTTGATCCAGGTCTTGATCCCCCAGGACACATTCCGCTTTTTCATCAGGAGCATGCCCAGACGTTGTCAGGAGTGCATACAGGCACCTGGGGGCTATATGCACTCTTGAGTCACATTAGTGAGTTGCTGTGATGAAATTCACGCAAATTGGAACAGCCTGTGATTTCAAATGTTTTCTTTCATTTTCGGCATGAGTTTGAATCCAGCCCTCTGTAAGACCAGCACAACATGAGAAAATTACAGATCTTTCTGTTATGTATTCAACAAGATGTAAAAAGTCTTCTTTAAAGCATTTGTACACACTGGTGTCATCATAATGGGATGTGTAAAATATGATTTCAGTAAAATTTGAGCAGACAATGGTAAATTATAAAAAATGTACTGCTCACAGTTGTTTTTGTTATTGTCAGTGACAAGTCCAGTAATTTTATACTAAACAAAAATGTTTTACTGAACCTCTCGAAACCGGGCGAGATCTCTTCTAAGAGGGAAGACTTTGGGACTCCCCCTCTATACCAAGCTGGATAGAGGCTGTGTGGTTAAACAGAATTTCAAATGGCATACATGGACAGCACACCGGACCAGCAAAGCAACCTTTTGGATATATATATGAACTCCGAATTGCTTACAATTTGAAATAAATATATATATAAATTTATTTAAAAACAGAAGGTTCAGATAGCAGTGGTGGTACAGCAGTTGTTTGTAATAGTATTTGATTGTTTGTTTTTATTTGTTTTAATAAAATGTTTATAATTGACAGACATTTTTTAAATGTCATTATATCTCTGTCCAAATGGTGCAGATATCTAGATTTCGTTTTGATCAAGTTCCCTCTTAGGTTTATTTTATTACCCTCTCATTTTAAATTGTCATTAATTAATTAGTTTGAGGTGTTACATGTTTTAATTATTGTGAATCAGACTCTGCATCATTTGACTACACCAGAACGTACTTGCTTAGTAGGTGTAACTACACTGTAATTACGTGGGAACAGACACTGCTTCCAATTACAGCCCTCTTTCCTTGTAACTACACTGTAATTACGTGGGAACTGACACTGCTTCAAATTACAGCCCTCTTTCCTTGTAACTACACTGTAACTACATGGGTACAGACATTGCTTCAAATTACAGCCCTCCTTCCTTGTAACTACACTGTAACTACGTGGGAACAGACACTGCTTCAAATTACAGCCCTCCTTCCTTGTAACTACGGTGTATTTACGTGGGAACAGACACCCCTTCAAATTACAGCCCTCTTTCCTAGTACTTACACTGTAAGTGTTGTTGGTACAACTAGTTAAAGATGATGGACCTACTAGGAACGTACATGGTAAGTAAGGGTGAAGTTCACAAGGTATAGGAAAGAATAAGCTACAACAGGATGATGGAGTGAAGGTATGTTATGGAGTATTAACTGAAAACAAAAGATAATTTATCACATTTATTTTATTTTTAACAGGTGTTATTACAAAATAGAACAGTTTTAATGTGTATTTCTACCACAAGCTAATGGATCTTATCTGTATCTACATTTGTAAGCAACACAATATTTAGGAGATTAGCATAGTGAGCCAGGCACCTTTGGTTATCCACATTAAAGTATGCCTTCTAATGTTAGAGTTTAATTGTCCCCAACAACAGTAAAATCCGACAAACTCTTATTTGTTAAGCCTATCCATTTCATTTGTCAGCTTCTCGCTTTCAATGCAACTAAATAATAGCCTACATTGGAGCGCTATCGAACCGGCATATTGGACAAAAAAACGTTCATGTGGGCGCCTATTATGAGGAGAAGCATTGGGGGCTGTAGGACACCTAACAGATAAGTGCTTTCTGTGGCTTGATTCGTAACATGCATCTATAATCATTTCATAAATTTGTGGTTGATGTCAACGCTGCTTTTGGTTTGGCAAGAACCAATTGCCCAAAGCGTGTGTTGGCGGTGAAAAGTTGTGCAAAGCTGAGAAATGCGCACCATCTTTCTTTTCTCTTAAATCCTTAATTCTGCGAGTGAACTAGCAATAAAATAATTAAAGTCACATTTAAATGGTAAATTCATAAGCACGAATAAGAATGACAATTATATACTTCCAAAATTGCTTTTTTATCACCTGTCTGTTTACTAAGTAGTTTTGGAATAGTATCGTTCTTTGTTCATATAAGTACACGTATATCAATACATTTGTTCAATAAATGAACAAATTAGATTGCAAGGTGGTACGTTTGAGTGCTGTGCAAGTCTTCTCTGTGTTTTGGCTGTCTTGCCAATGGAATGTCATATTTTGTAAAAGGCATTACTTTTCTTTCTAAATCTATGAATTTTGTGCAAAATAGAGCCCAGTAGAAATATATGGAGCATTGTTGTACAGTAAGTATTCGCTCTCACTTCACTCAAAAATACGTTATTTACCTCTCCTATTGCTTGTCAAAATCATTAATTTGATGAGGGAATTTTACATGATTTCTGCAGCAAAATATGTGATGGCGGACGCCAAAGACAAACGTAGGCTCACAGAGCTGAGGCGTTGTTAAATAGGTGAATGCTATCCTTATGTGGGATGAATTGACAAAATAAGACGTTCTTCACGCAAGGACCGTACGAAAGTTTCTGTTTTAAAAGATTGTTTTTGTCCCTTTTAGCAAGATTATGTATCAGAGAAGTAAGAGGGTATTAAGAAAAGAATGTTCTTCTAATGTAGACTGCGATGAACAAGGTTTGGTGTATTTTACAGATCCAAAGGGCAAAAGAGTCTTTGTGCCTGAGTGCTCTGTGGCGCAATGGATAGCGTGTTGGACTTCTAGGTGGGTTGTGTGCAGAGATTCAAAGGTTGTGGGTTCGAGTCCCACTAGACTCCTACTCTTATGTGTGTGCTATCAATGGCATATGACACAATTTGAAAAATGGCCTTGTTACCTTTGTAATACGTCACTCAAAAATACTTGATCTCCATGGCAAAATCATTAATTGATGAGGAAGTGTTACAATATTTCTGTAACAAAATAGCTGATGGCAGATGCCCCAGACCAAATTAGGCTCACAGTGCTGAGATGATGTTAAATATGTGGAGGCTCTCATTAAATGTACAAATTAGATTGGAAGGTGGTGCGGTTGAGTCCCGTGCAGGTCTTCGCTGTGTCTTGCCAATGGAATGTCATATATTTTGTAAAAGGCATTACTTTTAATTTTAAAGCTATGAATTTGGTGCAAAAGAGAGCACAGTAGAAATACATGGAGCATTGTTGTACAGTAAGTATTCGCTCTCACTT
>JACXGI010020351.1:0-11193 GCA_016801175.1 Esox masquinongy | reverse complement strand
GATATACATACAGTATATAGAGTATCCACATAGACAACCATACTATACAATAGATATACATACAGTATATAGAGTATCCACATAGACAACCATACTATACAATAGATATACATACAGTATATAGAGTATCCACATAGACAACCATACTATACAATAGATATACATACAGTATATAGAGTATCCACATAGACAACCATACAATACAATAGATATACATACAGTATATAGAGTATTCACATAGACAACCTTACAATACAATAGATATACATAGAGTAGGGTAACTTGGGGAGTATATTTTAATTTTGGTATATTTTACCAATATATTCTCAGGGGTAAAATACCCCCTGAGTCAATTTGCCCCAAAGGAGAGGGGGCGTTTAGGCCCAAACATGAACACCACAAAAAACAGGATTGCTATAAAAAAGTATTTTTTTCTCTGAGCAAGTGGATTACTTAGCCTACTTAGCCTTCCTATTGACATATCAAAAATCAGAGGTCTAACTTTATCACATCACATGACAATGTTTTCTAAATGACAAAAAATAAGATCAACTTTTGTCAAAATCGTTTTTGTGGCATTACTTATTCAGTTTAGATGATTCAACAAGGAATGTGTGGAATAAAATTTGCAGACATTTGGTGGTTGGGTGGAAAATTACAGGGGGGGTGTTAACACCAAGCCACCATACATACAGTATTCACATAGAAAATCAAACAATACAATACAATAGATGTACATACAGTACATTGAGTATTGAAACAGACAACCATAGAATAAAATATTGTACAAAACAGTGTTAGCCTGGTTCAGTTTCAGTAATGTCTTCCTGTACACCATCTACAGTTTACACTTCGCTATGTTAGATGTAATGACTCCCCAGGTACTGGTACCTTAATTAATATAAAGTGTTCACGTACAACAATAGTATAGTTAACACAAAAATAAAAAAATATGAATATATAGATGTACAGGTAGATAATGGCTGCTAGATCAGGGCTGATTTATACCCTCAACGTAAATAGTTTTGACTAGCTAAAGTTCCACAATGTTGTTTTTATAACCTGTCCCTTCAGATCTTCTGGTACAATTGGGAGAACGAAACAATATGAAGACACTGACCTGTATCACATCCTGTTCTCTGACTGGTAACCCCACCTACATCTGGTACAAGAACGGACAACATCTAGATGAGAGCTCCTCCCCCCAGTACAAAGACTCAGTCAACAGTAACTATGGAGACAGTTACTCCTGTTCTGTTAAAGGTCATGAGGATCTCCACTCTCCTGCAGTGTGTGAGTGTTTATTTAATACATCATGTTAACACTGTATAACCTCTGTGTTGATTTCGTTGTCATTTCAGAACTGTAAGCATTCATAGAAATAACAGAGAATATATTAAAATATTCTTACATCACTGTGTTTCAGGTATCTTTGGTTATTACGGTAAGAGATTAATATACACTAAAAGGAGAATCTGTGTCTTTAGGGGGTCATCAGTGGAAATATCCTGCACTAATCTCGGTGTTTCATCTGTCACATCATCACTGTGGTTTAGTCCTAAACAGAGTGGTAGGTGGAGGGATAAGATGATCCCTGAGGACCTAACCACAGACCCAGGGTATGCAGGTCGGGTGGAGTATCCTGACCAAGAAAGTAGAAGATACAGTGATCTCTTCACCATGTGAATCACAGAACTGAGAGTGGAGGACTCAGCTGAGTATCGCTTCGCTTTTAAAACATCCAACCTTAAATGGGGTTATAGTTTCCCTGGAACAACTCTGACTGTCACAGGTAATACTGAACACATGATAATGTGTATATTCTTTGAATTCTATTTGCTGTCTTGTGTGTTTTCATTTAGTCAATATCACTTAACTGGTCTATGTAATTGTAATTTACTCTGTGTTCAGATCTACAGGTGAAGATTACTCCGGCTAAAGTGACTGAGGGACAGAGTGTAACACTGACCTGTATCACATCCTGTCCTCTGACTGACAACCCCATATACATCTGGTACCAGAATGAACAACCTGTTAGAGGGGACACTTCCAGCTTGTATTTTAACTAATTTAGTGAAAGAGACAGTTACTCATGTGGTGTTAAAGGCCATGAGAACCTCCGATCTCCTGCAGTGTGTGAGTATGGACATCATTGTATGAATACAGTTCTGTGTTGTTATCAGTTTTTGCCAGATAAGGAATTAATATATTTCAATATTCAATCTTTATTTTACCAACCATAAACCCCCGACTATTAACAGCATCTAGTAAGTCTCTAGCGAGAGATATTGTTACAGAGCATTTGGAAGGTATTCTGACCACTTTCCCCACATTTTGTTGTTGTAAAGACTGAATTTATAGATGATTATATCATTTTTTCTGCTCTCAATCTACACAAAAAAACCCATTATGACAACAGGTTAAGATTATAAGCAATTTTTTTGGGTAAATGAAACACTGGAATATCAATCAAACGTAAGTATTCAGACCCTCTATTCAAACATACTAGAACCTCCTTATGCAGCAATGATCATGACCATTACTGGTCCACTTCCTTCATCCTGCACTCCTTCACACCGACCGGATCCACCACGACCGGTTCCACCTTCACCCTGTGTTGAGACCTGTTCTTGCTCTGTTGCCATGTATATTCAGTTCAGTTCTCATTGCCGTAGTGAGGTATTGTTTGTCTCTGCACAACTCTACCAAGCCGTTTCTTTGCATATTTTAAGTATTCACCTGTGTATCAGATCTGTGCTACCAGTGGTTTAACCTCGTCTAGCACTTTTGTTCTTCTGCTCCAGCTGATTTTGGTTTTCCCCTGTCTGTGTTTTCATGACAGCAATCAAGTCTTCTTGAACATGCCTACCAGTTTTGCACAGCTGGATTTGGGGAGTTTCTCCCATTCTTTCTTATAGATCTACTCAAGCTCTGTCAGATTGGATAGGGAGTTGATTTTTTTTTAACTACCCCAGATGTTTTCATCAACACTGCTGAGAGTTTCTTCATGGCTTGGTTTTTCTCTTACATCTACTGACGAATGTCAGACTGTGTGTGTGCATTCCTAAATAATGTACATGAGCTATTTCATTATTTTTATAAAAAGACAAACATAAAAAGGGTGTTTTCACTTTCTCATTATGGAGTATTGTGTGTAGATGGATGGAAAAATATTGATATTTTATTTCATTATAAATATATAACACAACATATGATTGTATATGCAGATGTATACATAGAAATGTGTTCTATTGTCTATTTGTCATCTCAGGTCAGTAAGTTTTGGAGTGTGACTTACACCTCTCAGAGTATCTGTGCCTTTAAGGGGTCATCAGTGGACATATCCTGTTCTTACACATATCCCAGATATCATGAGGTCAAGAAAACCTTCTGGTTCACTAAATGGGTGTCTGATAAGGAGCCTGAAAATGTAATCTTGGTACCAGGGAATGAAGGTCATATAGAGTACCATGGAAATACGAGGAATGACGATACCCTGAGAATCACAGAACTCCGATTAACTGACTCCTCTGAGTACAGGTTCAGATTCATTACATCTGGAGGACACTTTTCTGGCTCCCCAGTCTCTCTGACTGTCACAGGTAATCTGTCACACCTGTTTTACCATGTTGATAGTAGACCTCTGCTGGTGCAGGTTAAATAAAAACCCCTTTGTGCTGGTCATCACAAGACCTCATTCAACCTCATACTTCAACATCCTAGGTGTTGCAGAAATTCATCCACCATGCTGTACTTTATTTTCCCCTAGATGTTGTGTTAGAGATGGAGCCTACATCTGTGTCAGAGGGGAACAGGGTCACTCTGACATGTACAACTAAATGTAGTCTGGACCCCAACCCGGAATACAGTTGGTATAAGAATGGACAGCCTATAGAAAACGACAACACCTACTCTACTGTCCATATCCTCTCAGTCAGCAGTGAAGATGCAGGCAGATACTCCTGTGGTGTCAAAGGTCATGAGACTCCCCTGTCTCCTGAAAAGACCCTCAATGTCACATGTAAGTACACAACATACTTGGGTTAAATATATTAAATATAAAATGTGTATATATAAATTGGACGCACCTACTAATTTAAGTTTTTTCTTTTTATCATTTTCCTCATTTATGAATAATATAAAAGACATCAAAACTATAGAATAACACATATGGAATCTTGTAATAACCCAAAAACCTTTAAACAAAACAAAATTAACGTAATACTGTAGATTCTTCAAAGTATCCACCCTTTGCATTGATGACAGCTTTGCACAATCCTTGCATTCTCTCAAACCTTAAAGGTTATTTGTTGAGGACTTTTTTTTGGGGGGGGGGTATTTGATTGAAAATATTAAAAAATATTTTCTTATTAAAAAACTTAACCATCAAGCTAAGATAATTATTTTTCAAGTGTTGGACTAGGATAGTCTCGGCATTAATTAGTCCCGACATTAATAAATACATTATTGTCCACTAGATGCTTTAATGGATTGACTAATTGACTGAATGGCTTTTTACATTTATTTCTTATAACATTTAAAATGCATCTTGCTATAAATATATGATCTTAACAGATGCTCCAAAGAACACCTCAGTGTCAGTTAGTCCCTCTGGTGAAATAATGGATGGCAGTTCAGTGACTCTGACCTGCAGCAGTGATGCCAACCCACCTGTGGACAAATACACCTGGTACCAGAAGACTGTAACCTCACCAAAAGCATCAGGACAGAGTTACAGCATCACTATCATCACATCTGAGGACAGTGGAGAATATCATTGTGTTGCTATTAATAGAAAAGGAACAAAGAATTTGACAGCTCTGATGGTCATTGTAGCAGGCAAAGTTTAATCCTTCAATTCAAAATTGTTTCAAGCTTATTTTTATTATAAATACTTATTCTCTCTTTGAGTACACTGTTTAATTACAGTCTGTGTTGGCTTATGAGATCACTTAAGTATTGAATAACTTTCATATGTTTATTTTTAATGTTCTATGTACAACCAAATCTACACTGTATTTTAGGGTAACAGACTTCTGTTTCACAGTGGTCGTTCTGGTTCTCATCCTCTGTCTATCTGGATTCATCTGGTTCAGGTGAGGTAGCAGTAATAAGATTGCCATTATATTACCCAGTTGCTCAGATTTTTCCCTAACTTCATACATTCATTCACACAACAGGTGGAAGACATCCAAATCCACCGCTGATACCAGAGACACAGCAGACAATAGACAGGTGAGTCTGTCAGAGTAAATGTAAATACATACAGAATGTGTTCTTTTGTAGAACATTTCCTCATGTTGTCCTCTCGTCCAATCAGACAGTCTCCAGTCCTGTGTATGACAACGTATCAGACAGGTTCATGACCTCTACTGCAGCACAGCATTGTAGAAATTTACTGAGCTGATATATTGATTAATTATACCATTGTATAGGAGGGTGAAAAATCACTAGCTACCTACCATGTTGATAGTAAAGTACTGAGTTAATGTATTTAGACAGTAGGAAAATGCAAGATGTTAATACAGAGCTAAAATAATCAAAGGAACATGACTAGGCTGATTGACACCATAGTCATGTGTTGCTCAAAGGTCAGTTATCTTGTGAGATGTAGTCCCACCTTCTTGTCCAAACAAAAGGAGGTGTTTCTGAACTGTATGGCAGACAGACTGTCACTGATCTTGTGTTAGTGTCTTTCTGTCTCTATTTGCAAATATTAATAAACTGTATTTGTGTTAAATAATATTTTGATATCTACCTTACCTGCCTTAAAGTGTTCTGACTTTAGATTTCTATCACAACAGACAGCAGACACAGACAACCAGGAAGACCTTTACTACACCAGCGTCTAATACTCTTCCTCCAAGGACCAGGAAGTACCTCTGTACTCCTCTGTCCAACTGTCTCATCACCAGGAAGAGGAAGTCCAGCATGCTGCTGTGAAATTAATATGTCCCAGTGCTGCCCCCCGGTGAGTATATTCTGTCATTTCATCAACATATAGAGTCAACAGTCGAGCTTGAATGTTATTCGTGCCTTATGCTAATACCTACTGTATGTGACGTCATTAATAAGGAAAGCATTTCACCCCCTGTGTTCATTAGGGGTCAACTGCTTTCAGGTCAATATCAGTTTAATGAATGATATACCCTTCTATAACCAAGAAGTTATGTAGTGATGAGGAAATGTTGGGTTGAATTGCACCCTGTCCCTATTTAGTGCCTTCCGTTTGACAAAGATCCATTGGCCCTGTTCAAAAGTAGGGCACTTAAAAAAGAAACCAGATTCTGATTGATTCTGAAATTGATCCTTTTAGGCCAACAGCACAAACAATTCAAGAGGATCCCAGTATTATCTACAGAACCGTTAACAAACCCAGAACAAAGAGGACCTGAACTCAACAAGACCTGAACACAACAAGACCTGAACTTAACAAGACCTGAACTCAACAAGACGTGAACTCAACAAAACCTGAGCTCAACAAGACCTGAATACAACAAGACCTCAACACAACAAGACCTATACCTATTACCATGAGCACAACAACGCCCCAGCCCAACACCTGAACATAAGATGATTGACAAAATCTTGTCCTGGCACACACTGGTTTGGAAATTGTGCTGTTTGGTTAATTATCTGACATATGTGGTTTTACTGTAAATGTGGCCCCTGTCAATGCTAGACCATTAAAAAAAACATGGCTTCAAAACACATCTTTTGGAAAAGGCATTATTGGATTGAATCCTGACTATTGTATATCTGTGTCTGCATATAAAACTCAGCAATATTCCCCCCAAAAAACTAAAACCGAGATGTGACCTGCAAAGCAGATCTGATGCTGTTCTACTTCCTGTCACGGTGCTTGGTCAACCAGGAAGTGTGCGTCATAATCCCTTCGCATTCTCCAGCCAAAAACCTCACAGGTGCCCAAGCCTCCTCGAGGAGACGGAGCACGACGGGACCAGACCATATTTGAAAATTAATGTACAAAAGACTACAGAAACAAACACTGGTTTTAGGAAAAGCATAACAACTGCCCCACTGACAGCTATTCTGCACCAGGACATAGAGATACTGGAGGATTATGAGGCTCTAAATTTAAGGAAATTAAGCTTTTAATGTTGATTAAAATATTATGTTGTCCCTGTTTTATCACTTAAGTTTTTTTATTGAAAGTGCTTTAACTTTTTATATAATCTGTTGGAATTAAAATGGCAATGTCTGTCAGAGAAATATCGGAAAAATGGGTCTACAAGTTACCAGGAGACAAGAAGACATATGAGATTGAAACACCTTATCTTCAAATGAGGTCTAGTGGTAGGGGCTCTACTAAGTAACTGTCATCTGTCTAAATCATTTTGATGAAGGCAACATTGTTTTCTACTTAATATCCACTGTTTGTCAGTGTTTACCAGACCCTGGTGTATTTGGTACACGTGACCAAGTTACAGAGGTGTAATCCGTGTGTTAGGAGACAAGCTTTCTCAAACAAGTTTACTGCTTATCCTTTCGTCTTTTACTACTTGTAGTTTGGACACTTGTGAGAGAGACACATACAAGACACATATGGGGGAGAGTGTAGTGGGAGGTTGTTTGTTTAAGAAAATGTTATGACCACTTAGCCCACTGTCATCAGTAGACACATTCCAGTCTATAGGTAGTGTCTGTTTAAAGCATTTACCTAACCTACACATCTATTGCATTAGTTTTGGACTAGGACACAGAAAGAACAGCAGCAACAAGTAATATTCAAATAACATCATATAAGGCTCATTCGAGAACCTGTCATAGGATTTAGATGATCAATAGGATGTACACTACTGCTTAAATATTTATATGTACTTGTTTTTATATGTAATTGTTTTTGTACTTTAAATTGTTTTTGTTATTAAAATAAAACACCCTGTCCAAAATAGTTGGGACGCTGTGTAAAATGTAAATAAAAACAAAATGCAACAATGTGCAAATCATTTAAATCTTATATTTAATAGAAAGCAATACAAAGACAACATATCAAATGTTGAAACTGAGAAATGTTATTGTTCATCGAAAAATAGACCCACTTTGAATTTGATGCCTGCAACACATTTAAAAAAGCTGGGACAGGGGCAACAAAAATGGAAAAGTTGTGAAATGCAAAAAAAAAAAAAACCTGAAAACTTGGTGGAACATCTCACAACTAATTAGGTTTATTGGCAACAGGTCAGTAAAATGATTGGGTATAAAAAAAGCATCCCAGAGAGGATGAGTCTTTCAGAAGTAAAGATGGGGAGGGGTTCACCACTCTGTGAAAGACCGCACAGGCAAATAGTACAACAATTTAAGAATAATGTTTCTCAATGTAAAATTGCTAATATTCTGAGGATCTCATCATTTACGGTACATAAAATCATTCAAAGATTCAGAGAATCTGGAGTAATCTCTATACACTAGAGAGAAGACCGAAAACCAATGCTGGATGGCTGTGGTCTTCGGGCCCTCAGGCGGCACTGCATTAAAAACAAACACAATTCTGTATTGGACATCACTGCATGGGCTCAGGAACACTTCTGAAAACCATTGTCTGTGAACACAGTACGTTGCTGCATCCACAAATGCAAGTTAAAACTCTACCATGCAAAGAAACCATATATAAACGACATCCAGAAACGGCGCTGCCTTCTCTAGGCCCAAGCTCATTTAAGGTGGACTGATGGTCTCCTGTGGTCTGACGAATAAAAATGTAAAATTGTGTTTGGGAATCATGGGTGCCACATCCTCAGGGCTAAAGAGGAGAGGAACCATCCGGCTTGTTATCAGCCAGCATACGTGATGGTATGTAGGTGCATTAGTGCACATGGCATGGGTGACTAGCACATCTGTGAAGGCACCATTAATCCTGAACAAAACAGGTTGTGGAGCAACATCTGCGGCCATCCAGACAGTGTCTTTTTCAGGGATGGCCTTGCTTAATTCAGCAAGACAATGCCAAACCACATTCTGCATGTATTACAACAGCATGGCTCCGTAGTAAGAGTCCAGGGGCTTAACTCGCCTGCCTACAGTCCAGACCTGTCACCCATTGAAAATATTTGGCGCATTATGAAACGATAACTACGACAAAGGAGACCCCGAACTGTTGAGCAGCTGAAATCCTATATCAAGCAAGAATGGGAAAACATTTCACTTTCAAAATTACAGCAATTGGTCTCCTCCGTTCCCAAATGCTTACAGAGTATTGTTAAAACAATGGGTGATGCAACACAGCGGTAACCATGGCCCAAATTTTTTGATACATGTTGCCTGCATTAAATTCAAAATGGGCATTTATTTATCCAAGAACAATAACATGTCTCAGTTTCATCATTTGACATGTTGTCTTTGTACTATTGTCTATTCAAAATAGGCATTAAATGATTTAGCGTTGAATCATTGCGTACTGTTTTTATTTACATTTTGCACAGCATTAGGAAATTGCGTTGTAACATCAAATTGATCAGAAATACAGTGTGGACATTGTAAATGACTATTGTAGCGCTAAACGGCTGATTTTTGATGTAATATCTACATAGGCGTACAGAGGCCCATTATCAGCAACCATCACTTCTGTGTTCCAATGGCACATTGTGTTTACTAATCCAAGTTTATCATTTTAAAAGGCTAATTGATCATTGAAAAACCCTTCTGAAATTATGTTCGCACAGCTGAAAACTGTTGTGCTGATTAAATAAGCAATAAAACTGGCCTTTAGACTAGTTGAGTATCTGGAGTATCAGCAATTGTGGGGTCAATTATAGGCTCAAAATGTCCAGAAACAAGTAACTTTCTTCTGAAACTCATCAGTCTATTCTTGTTCTGAGAAATGAAGGCTATTCCATGCAGGAAATTCCCAAGAACCTGAAAATCCCCGTACGAGGTTTAGTTTGAGAAACAGACGCCTCACAGGTCTTCTGTTTAAATAGTACCCATAAAACACCAGTCTCAACGTCAACAGTGAAGAGTCGACCATGGGAAGCTGGCCTTCTAGACAGAGTTGCAAAAAAAAAAGCCATATCTCAGACTGGCCAATAAAAAGAAAAGGATAAGATGGGCAAAAGACCACAGACACCATATGCCATAACCTGTGGATGGCACTTGATTGGAGCCTATTTCCTCCTACAACA
Source organism: Esox masquinongy (assembly GCA_016801175.1). Lineage (NCBI taxonomy): Eukaryota > Metazoa > Chordata > Actinopteri > Esociformes > Esocidae > Esox > Esox masquinongy. The sequence goes on along the minus strand of JACXGI010020351.1, from coordinate 1,051 downwards.
GGACAATGACCAAAGCACAGCTCCAGACTATGCAGAATTTTAGGGAAGAAGTCAGCTGGAATTCTGTCTATAATGGAGCAGCCAAGACTGTCACCGGATCACAAACCTATTGAGCTGTTGTGGGAGCATCTTGACCGTGTGATACGTAAGACGTGACCATCAAGCCAATGCAACTTGTGGGAGGTGCTTCAGGAGGCATGGGGTGAACATTCTTCAGATCAACTCAACAAGGTGACAACTTGAATGCCAAAGGTCTGCAAGGCAGTAATTGCTGCAAATGGAGGATTATTTGACAACAGCGAAGGACAGAGTTGTTATTTCAATTAAAAATCATTATTTCTAACCTTGTCAATGACTATATTTCCCATTCAGTTTGCTATATTTCCTACTCAAACTCATTTCATGTATGTTTTCTTGGAAAACAAGGACATTTTTAAGTGACTTCAAACTTTTGAACGGCAGTGAACCTTTGAATGGATACAAAATGAAGGCTCATTCAATGGGTAGTAAATATCTCTAGAATTGACATTTTTCAGTTCCTTCGGTCCTCTATGATAAATGGTAAGTTAAGATTTTCTCAAAAAGCACTTCCTACATTCAAAAGTAGTGTTGTCCTAAAGTATGTATGCTCTTTGATGACTATTTAGTTCATGATTCCTATCATTTTCTTACGAAGGCCACATCTTGGGTCCGCCAGTCATTCCTCAGATTTTGTCCGAAGTGTCTGAGAACGAGGTTAGCAAAACAGAAGCAGGTCTACCTTACGTGGGTTGACCCAGATGAGGTTTACTGGCTAAAATTGCTTGGTGAAGAGAAAGCCATGAATAGATCTGTGAGAATGTTTAGGAGGAGAGCATGTGGTGATCTTGTATTCTCCTTAATGTGTTGCAGTGAGACATGGCTGTAGAAAAATGTGTAGAAGGGAGAAAAAATTGTTCAGAAATGTGTCAACCACAGAACTCACACTTCCTGAAGGCTATTTGTTGTGTCAGCAGCACTGCCAGTAAGTGTTGTCGGTTTATGATGCACACACTCAGCATCACCTTCCTTT
>JACXGI010020350.1:0-11194 GCA_016801175.1 Esox masquinongy | reverse complement strand
GCTTGGGGAGAGGAGCTGTTTTTCACAGAGTCACAAATAAATGAGGCAGGCTTCCTCCTTGTCTGGACTTGAATTCATTTTTTAGTTCAAGATCTGTATAAGAATCAATAATGGCATTGGTGCTTAGTGATATTATCCAGCATCCAAACTGAAGCTGTACAGTTTAGTTTATAGGGTCAAGCATCCTCTCACATTAGGAGGAGACCTACAGCGGATTTTAGGTTTGATGTCTTTTTGACCTTCTTACACTGCATGAAAAGGCCTGTTTCGGAGTGTGTCCATACAAGTAAAGATCTTTGTAATGGTGACAGATAAAAGGCCAGTACAGAGAAGTCGTGATATAAAACGATTTTAACCAGTTGTAAGAAGTCAGCTCTTGACATTTCTGGAAACTCCTCAAACTTTGCACATGCAAATTAGTACTCACACTTAACACTTGTCTTTTGTCCTCATTCTAATTTCAACAGTTTACACTCAGCAGGCAACCTAAAGTTAATAAACAGTTTACTTAAAGTGTTGTACTTTTGGACAAAAAGTTGTATAGAAATAGTTAATTGAGTGAAATAACCCAGTTATTTTAAAATGTTGTATACTTGTATACAATTTAAATCAAATAATTGTATCCATTTTAACGCAATGAATTATATTTAGTACATTATATGTTTTCAAAATAATTTTTATTGCAACAAAAGTTGTTCCAAAATAATAATTTTATTGTTTACAAGTGTGTGGCTGTTTACCATGACAACAAAGGAAAAATAAAATAACAAAGGAGTCATTGAATAAAAGCCTTTATAAAAAGGCTGGTTGAGGATTCAGATTCTGAGGCCAGCCCAAAGAACACGCCGAGACCCGGACTCGACACACAAGCAGACGCTCAAGCACACATAATGCGAGCGTCTCACTAAAAACCGCACAGGCACACCGGAGCAACGGGCGGAACCATGTCAAATGCACCGTCCCAGTAGCTCAACGGCACCAACTCACACCCCAGTCTCAGCCACACTGAGCACAGAGTGAGCCAATGTGCCCGCAGCCATGTCATGTAAGTAAAACCGGACAAAAGGCGACGACATCCCCCAAGACGCAGTAGCACAGATGTCCTCCACCCCCACGCCCCTAAACAGAGCGGCCGAGGCCACCACCCCACGCATGGAGTGGGCCCCAAACCCCCTAGGTGTAGGAGTGCCACATGATTTGTAGGCCAGATCAATCGCCTCACACAACCAGTGAGACAGACGCTGTTTCGACAACGGCTGGCCCACCTTGGGGCCACCGTGACACACAAAGTGCTGGGGCGCGGTCCGCCCAGGGCAGAAAAGCCGGGTTAGGAAGCAACACAGCCCTGCTACCATCGCCGTTGATGGCGAGACAGCCAGGCTGCGTCTCTTTGCAGAGGTCAGAGCCAACAAAAGCACCATTTTAAGGGACAGCATCTTCAACGGTTCAATCCCACTGTGGCAACATCTGCCGAGCCACCGGCCGGAGGCGGCGGGACCCAGCCAAAAAGCGCTTCACCAAGGGATGACTAAATACAGACACTCCATTGAACCCTTCATGACACGCCGAGATCGCACATGCGTACACCTTGAGCGTGCCAGGGAATCTTTGCTGCTCAGACACTGCAGAAACGACAGGACACTGCCCACGTCACAACAGAGGGGGTCAACCCCCGTGTCGTCACACCTGTGGGCAAAGATCCTCCAACGGCCACCATAGCTAGCCGACGTGGAGGCCGCCCTCACACCCTGAATGGTCTACCTCCTCAGTCAGTCCATGCCGCAGCAGCCTGGCCCTCTCAGGAGCCAGGCCCGTAGCAACTGACCCAGCACAGGGAACGCCCCGATGGAGCCATTCGCCTGCGTCAACACCCCGTGGCGGTAAGGGATCGGCCACGGTGTCCCCACCGCCATCTGAGCCGCCTCCGCAAACCACAGGGCATCCGGGCGAAATGGGTCGACGGACGCACTGCGCCCGTCGACCTGGCAGGGCGATGTTGCGTACGGTGATGCAGCCGACCCCCAGGTCTCCGTGAACCCGAAGCCTCAGGGGGGGCAGCGGACGCCGAAGAGGAAGCAGGAACCGGCAGAAGGGGACCCAGCCGGAGACACTCCTCCCTGTCCTTATTCTAGTGCACCTCTGTGACCGTGGCCCTGAAGAGCGTGTCCTCCTGCAACGGGGCGTTGAGGAACGGCATCTTCTCCAGCTCCTTCAGGGATGTCAGTGCCAGCCACAGGTGCCTGACCTGCACTACCGACGTGGCCATCACCCAGCCGGCCAAGAAGGAGTTAGCCTGGGTGAGTTTAAGAATGGCCGCCGAAGCCGTAGCCACCTCACTCACCTCAGCCGGGGATAATGAGCTGTGACTCTCAGTCATCCCGGCTCCAGCCGCCACCAGGAGGCCCACGTTGTTGCAGGCCGCCAGGGACTGTACAGACAGGGCTTACTGCTTTTCCGCCAGGCTGGCGGAGACACGGTCCTTCACGGATGGTAGAGCTGGACGCTTGTCGCTCCAGGAGCTCAGGCCCGGGACCAAGGAAGTCGCCAGGGCGGGTTCTAGGGGCGGAATGCCCCTACTTAAAGTGAAGGGACCTCCGGCGCCGTAGTTGGGCGGCGAGCCCACGCCCAGCGGGCGGCCTCAAGGAGATCCTCCCCCTCCTCCGGTGCGGGCATCGGAATGCGCAGGCACCGGGCAGCAGTGGAGATGGCAGCAAAGAAGTCCTCCTTCACTGCCGGGGGGTCGACACTCCTGTCCTTCGGGGGGGCGACCTCCTCCTCATCCTCCGAGGAGGAAGAGTCGGAACAACTCCACACCCGCTCAGTCGAGCGGGGGAGAACAGTTCCGGAGGTGGACGGAGCCGCAGCCGGGCCGGTCCCCTCAGCTTCTGACTCCGACTCCTGAAAGGAGTCCTCCTCAGAAAGGAGAGAGAGGACGTCGGTGAGAGGGACCTCCTCGGCGAAGTACGCCAGCCTGTCCATCCTCACCTGCAAAGGGAGGACGGCGCAGGCGGTGCACACTAGCTTGTCGATGGCGCCATCGCGAGCATGCAGCGGTCCCAGACCCGCACAGCACAGTGTATTCGCGTCGACCGCCGGGTCCAGCTCGCTACACCAGCAGGCCGACAGGGAAGTTGGAGGCCGGGGTGCCGGGCTAGCAGAGACCGCTCCAGCGGTCGAAGGTGGTGAAGCCATCCTTGGCTTAGTAGAAGTCTCCATAGATTGCATACTAAACTTTTCTCGTTAAGAAAAAATTGAGGCTGAGCAGAGTGTGATGACCTCTTTTATAGCCATGGGGCAGGTGGCCATGAGAGGTGTGATTTGGATATTTAAATATTCAGTGACTGCCTATTGGCAGAGGGGTAAACCAATAAGAGCGAAGCCCCTATGGGCAAAGCTTCACGATATAGAACAACACTTTACACTCAGCAGGAAACCTAAAGTTGGTACCGAAACGTTGTTATTAAATTCTTATTGCTAGTTACGCAGACTGTGTGCGGGAGTTCTTTTGTTTACTTGAATCGACCTTTGGTCTTCTCCAATGCACCGGTCGATCTACAGGTGTGCAAAAGTTTGGTTTCTCAATGGATATAATAATGTGAAAACCCTATGCAGATCCTCTATCTTCATTTGACATGACAAACAGCTTTTTACCGGGAAGGCAAATAATATCAGAAGTAATTGCAAATGAAACACTGGTCAGTTGGTTATTCTCACTCTTTTCCGTCTCTATTGATTTCCTCTCTGCTTTTGTCTTAGCTTGTGTCCACAAATTTCTTCGCACTTTGTGCATTGGCCAGTTTCTCTGTTGGCGATCATCTGCCTTGCACTTTGACATTATAGCGACTTGACTTGACTCAAGTCCGTCATTTGACTGGACTCAAGTCCGTTGGAGCAAATTATGTTTAAGGTGTTAAATAAATCAAACAGCGGAGATGACACCGTTTTCCGATTATGGCTCAAAACTGGACGGTGACGGACTTGGCGTAGACTATATGTTTCGATGGCCAATCAAATTAATGGAAGTAGGACGGCGTAATGATGGAAAACGAAATAACCCAATCTGACGAAGAAAACCAGGAGTGAGGGCGTGACGATTTTCAATGACCAGTGAAATTAAGAGGATTGGAGTTCACTACAACCCCGCTTCTTTTTAAAACTCACGAGAAACTTTTACTTCACAATTGTGTTTTACTGGCGGTTGTAATCAAATGTGTTTGTAATCAAACGCATTTCAGCAAAGCGTTGAGAATGCATTCCAGCAATTTCTATTCAATGGCTATTGAAAACGCGACAACAGTTCAAGGCAGTCCAAGTAATTTTGTTACTACAAATCAAGGTAAGAGTCGACTAAGAGCTTACTGTCTGTACATCGACTAAGAGCTTAGTGTCTGTACATTAGCTAGCAGTACGTGCGGTAACGAGTTGTTTTGTGTTTCAGCTATCTAGCTTGCTGGGTTAGGGTTAGGGTTACATACAGAAAGCAATATTAAGCGCATTGTAACTAGATCATTAACCCTAGTAAAACATTATATGGAAATATTTATACACATACATACCTAGCAAATTAACCAGACTATTGACTGTATTTCTAACAGCTTGCTCGATGGAAGGCCCGGGGCCTGGTCTTCTCGAGCAAGATGAAATATATTATCTGTAAGTTTAACTACAGTACCTATGTTAGACCTATGTTTGTAATTTTATTAGAATTTTTATCATTTGCTAATTGCCAGGATTTACCCCATTTTCATAGCTTGCGGTCGGGGACCTACACAATACTGCTGGCGAGGATGAGAAGTATAGGCCGCATGAAAGGTGAATGTGAATTTATATTACTTTAAAAAAAATTTAAAATAGTCAAAAGAAATAAATCAATAAGTGTGTGGTGGCTACGTGAAATGGAACATTCATCATGCAAATGTATTAAACGAGATTAGTCTTAGGTTGTCTGGATTGTGGGCTTTGGGGAGGAATAATTTGGCGGGAATAACACTACAATACACACTGTACCTAGTTATATGAATTGGTTAACACCTTGTTATTGAGTTTAACTTGATTAATAACTTGTTAATTACCATTTATCTATAGACATATTTATTTGTTAAGCGTAGAAGCGACAAAAGATTTTTATTTGTAAAAGAATTGTGCACACTTGCAAAAAAGATTTGCTAATTACTTTTGTAGTTGTATAAAAAATGTGCGTAGTATAACTAAACTGATATTTGGAATCTTGCTATTCATTAATAACACTTGCCAATGTAAAATACGGACACTCAGAGTTTTGTTACAAAAATTTCTCTAGAACTGTGACAAAATGACTTGTATTTGTAAATCAGTCTGCAGTAGTATGTTTCACAGAGTTTACAAGGGGATATAACCATGAGGTCTCTGATCGGCACGGCATAGTGTTTTCTGACAAATGAATCCGTCACCTTTTCATGTTTTAACCAATCTGAGTAGATTCTGGAACACAAGTGTTTTAACTCATACTGATGTATTGGAGAGGAGGAAAAACAGGTTTCAGCATGGTCAACTTTTCCTACCCGCTCGTACCTCAGTTGTTGATACTATACCAAACCTTTTATCCAGTTCGTTCAATGCGACAATGCATTTGAAAAGTACGAAAAACTGTTTTGATTGAAAAAAATAAACGTTATGGGATTAATAGCATACTAATTTACTACTTGACTTTTTTACTGTAAAAATAGTAATTAGCTAAGAATTGACATTTTGCATATGATTTTTCATGCTGAAACTGTACCCTGTTCTTTGGAGCAGAAATTCCTATAAAGTAAAGAAACAGTGATGACAGTCCTAGCAGATAAAACAAATGTGTAGAACAAATGCAAGCATTTCAAGTGATAAACAAAAACTACATGTTATGATGTGAACCATATTCAACTGGTATGTATACGCCCAAACTAGTATAATACAAAATATGTATTGTGCAAAGTGAATTTCTATTATTCTCGTGGTAAATACATATCCATGTCAAAGGCAAAACTTTAAGTAGCCATGTAAATTCCTTGCTAGTTGCTAGATTTACATTTTAGTAATTTAGCTAGTAGACTTCAGTAAAACTTTGTGCATTGATCTAGCTAGGTGGGAAAATCATCTAAAAGGTTTGTTATCCCATCAAAAACTGAGGTACGAGAAGCCGACGGTTCTTAGGCGTGTTTCTCTTCCTCTGCATCACTAAGAGTTGAAACCGGTTGAAACTCTGGCAATGCGTGTTCCAGAATCTACTCAGATTGATTAAAAGGTGAAAATGTTACGTTCACGATGCATTCAGTTCATTGGAAGAAAAAGTTATGGCCTGCCAATCAGAGTCCTCATGGGTATATCCGCTTGCAAAAGCCGTGAGACGTACTGCCGCAGACTGTGATTTACAAATAAAAATAATTTCATCATAGTTCTAGCAAGATTTTAGTGACAAAACCCTGAGTGTCCGTGTTTAACATTGGCAAGTGTTATTAATGATTCCAAATATCAAGTTGGTTTCAAGTATGCACATTTTTTATACAACTACAAAAGTAATTACTTGTTTGGAGATCTTTTTTTACATGTGTGCAACATTTTTGCAAATAAAAAACATATGTCGCTGTTTAACCTTCATAATTTTAATATGTATTTGAATTTATCCTAACACCTTTAGCTTCCTTAATTAAATGTGAAGTGTATGACTTGCTGTAATGTTTGGCCCGCTCTAGATTTTTACAGTTTGACATTGTACTGTTTTGACATTGTCAATTTATTGTCTACTGACCCCGGTGGATTTTTGGTTTCCTCTCATAGCTGGCGCCCTGCAGAGTTTGAGTACCTGATCAAATCAGGTGACGAATGACGGAGAGCCAACCGCCCTTATGGGGAGAAGAGGCGTCGCCAAAACGACCACCACAGCCCTACCCTGGACGCGAAATATAAAAGTCGCGAAATATCCTAATGTCTTTACTGATGGACACTCGTTAAAAGTCAAGGTCTGGAATCATTGCCAGTCACAATCTGTCCATTGATATGTTAATACCTCACAGCAGGGGGGGGGGGTTGTAACAATGGTGAGGTTTATGTGTCGCGATATGTCCTAATGCCCAGTGGTGGGGTTTCCTTAAATGTAGGGAAGAGTAGAAGAATGTCCCATGCTGGAGCTGTTGCCAGTCAGAATTCCAACTGTCCTTGACTGTTGATAGTTCCTTTGCGGTTCCTCATCGAGAAAAGTCGCGATATAAACAGGTTTTGGAGTGTTGAGTAATTAAAGACTGTAGTTCTCACGACTGACCTGGAATTGGCAACATTCATAAGAGGTGTCAAGATAACTAGGACTACGAAACAGGGGTATTTGGCGCAGTGTTACAGATGCCTAAGGGAAATATGTATTGAAATCATAAAGTCATAAATAAGAGGTAGTTTTCCTCTTGGTCAAAGCTGAGTTGAACCTCTTAGGTTTTATGATCTTTGTTTCAAGAAAGTGATTGCCTAAGAAATAATAATGGCTTGGATATTGAGCGATACATGCATGCCCATGATGGATGTAGCCTAAGGTTGCTCATGATATTAAAATGGTCTTATTATGCATATGTTTAAAAAGGTGTGTGTGTGTTGACTAGGAAGTCTAGAGATGGATACTTTCCTCAGGGTGGGTGGACCTAGCCTTTTGGCTTGTTAATTACTTAGCTGCCCCAAGACAGAGCAAGAGCCCTTTTCACAGACTGTGAGCTAATAGATTGACAGGAGGCATAGTTCCTCCTAGGGGAGAGCTTTTCAAAGTAATTAGCAATAAACCCATCCCCCACTGAAATGACTAGGGATATTGTTTTGTGTCACAGTTAGTCATATGGTTAAAACACCCAGCATGCAATGCACCAAAGTATGTAAAACCCATCCCCCACTGAAACAAATAGGGATGTCGTTTTGTGCCATGGTTGCACATATGAGTAGCACTTCCCAGAATGCAAAGCGTTAATTACAAAATTTAAAAAAAAAATAACCCCCACTTGAACAGAATAGGGATACCAACCTCGTTGTGGTTGTCTATCATGCATGTGTGATAAATTTACTGAGCGTAAAAGCCAGTTTAGTTTTTTGTTATGCACAAGTTCAAATCCTGATGAGCTTTTATAAAACAGTGATGGGCTGTTCTATTTGTTTCCAAAAGCTCTTCTGGATTTCATCTTGTGCAGTTCCGCACAGAAATCCACAACATTACCGGCCACTGTGGAAGTTCACTGGCCATGACAATACCCAAATTCTTAATTCTTAATGTATCCAGTAGAGGTTACAGTGTGTACTGAAAGAGTTACTACCATAGATAATGGAACATATCTACGCTTACTACAAACTAGGCTAACTTACAACCATAGATAATAGAACATATCTATGCTTACTACAAACTAGGCTAACTTACAACCATAGATAATTGAACATATCTATGCTTACTACAAACTAGGCTAACTTACAACCATAGATGATAGAACATCTATGGTTACTACAAACTACAAAATAGCTTGCAACAAAAGTGACTTCACTCATTCAAAGTTGTTGGTATTGGACCCGATTGCACCTAGTTTTCAAAACCTGAGACTGTCAGCTGTTTGTGACGTAACAACACAGGTTTCATTCAATAACACGTGATCTTTCAACACCCAACGTCACATGACCAGAAGTGTTTCGGAAGATGTCTTGGAAAATTTAAAACAAACAAAATCTGTAATTCATTATTTTTTTGACTATTCTATATAGTTTGATTACGACCCAGTAGATTAACCGATGCTCTGGCTGGATGGTGATGCTGCGGAGGAGAATGTGTATGCTAACAGGGAGGATTCGTATGCTAATGACGTGAAACTGTGTTCGGCTCTGGCAGATACTGGGGGCCTGCAAGGCCAGGCAGTTCTAGTGTTAAAAAAGATCCAGGTCTCAGTCTGTTTCCCCTGTTTTCCCATATTTTAATTTAAATAATATTTAAATAAACAGTATGTTTCTGCTGACAGAGCTACCTGTATGCTACTTTGCATTGCTAGCGGTTGTTAGCTGGCGGTTGATTGCCAGTCACCGTAACGTTACCAGCTTACACTTGAGGCAAGTTAACCTGAAACTATACAACAAAACTTAAATGCATAAAGTGCTTCAGCATTTTTTTAATATATAAATGTGGTAATTTTGCAACTCTAGAATTTGTTGAGACGATAGACTGTAAAAAAATAGGTAGAGACTTAGACGCAGATTAGATATTAGATTTTCAATTAACTTTAGTTATGAGCATAGACTCTATGGTAACGAGTCATTTATTTGGATTTCTCTTGATTATAATGTTACTTGTCAGTGCCTGGAGTTAGCTGAGGCGATACCAGAAAGGACAAACCGCTAGGAGTGACATGAGTGACTGCGCCAGCACCACACCTGTCACTCAATAGGTTACACCCCCAATTATAAGAATATAATTTAAACGGATAAAGTATAAAAAAAATTATTTGCCCCTTGGTTGGGCCCTTGCATGTTCTTGTGCATTGCATGCTGGGTGTTTTAACCATATGACCAACCATGACACAAAACAACATTCCTAGTTGTTTCAGTGGAGGATGGGTTTATTGCCTAAAACTTTGAAAAACTCTCCCCTAGGAGGTACTATGCCTCCAGTCAATCATGCTTATAGCTCGCTGTTTGTGAAAAGGGTTCTTGCTCTGTCTTGGGGCAGCTGCATTTCCACTGGTGCTTTACCCCAGTACCAGGGCTACACCAGTTTATGCTAATGTTGGTTCTACACCTTCATGTTTCGACTATACATTTGGTACCAAGGACTTAAGGGGGAGCTCAGGTGGGGAGGGAAGAGTAAACTATCAATGCGATACGGTTTTCCAGTTATGAAAAATAAAAGGCGCTATTCTTCTGGTAGTAAAATAAAATAAACAATAACGCCATGCTGAGTTTCTTTATAATCCGGCATTTGAACTTGAGTAATAAAACTAATATATTCCTCAAATTCTTGCGACCGGCTCCTACTCCACCTACACTCATGAGCCATGACACTGCACCTGTAAGCCAGTGTATTCATTATTTAGTTTATAAAGTATTCTGTCAAAACTATATACCTTTAATAGAAGGATTTGTGAGAATTCTGAGGAAATTTTATGTTGTAATAGGGTCTGCAGGCTACATCTTGGTCGCAGCGCTCCGTTTTTTATTGATTCAATGGCATTGTACTGGTTTCAGGGGTTCCAACTCTTTCCGTTGTGAGACTTTGCTTCCCTGTACTGTTGCTTTATTTTCTTTATTTTATCAGGGATCTGTTTGTTAGATCGGATGAAAACCATTACGAAAAGACTAAAGACTCAGCAAATGATACATATCCCTATTCGAATAGCACAACATGAGGCATTTTCGCAGCATGTATCGTGTCAAACTGCAAACCCCGCCAAAGTCCGAAAGTCTGGGGCTTTGCACAAAATGAGAGCCAGACTACTCTGGCGCTACTCTGTGTCAATGGAAACAGAAATATTTCTGGACTTTATAATAAAACACCAGTGTTTGGCACCAGTGGAAATGAGGCATAAGTAATTAACAGGCAAGAGGGCTAGGTCCACCCACCCAGAGGAAAGTGTCCATCTCTAGACTTCCTAGTCAACACACACACACCTTGTTAAACATATGCATAATAAGACCATTTTAATATCATGTGCAACCTTAGGCTACTTCCATCATGGGCACGCATGTATCGCTCCATTATTATATCTTAGGCGATCACTTTCTTGAAACAAAGATCTTAAAACCTAAGAGGAAGTTCAACTCAGCTTTGACCAAGAGAAAAGCTACCTCATGTTTATGACTCACACAATCACTGCTCAACACAGACCCCGTGACCAGCCCCTCCCTTCCTTCCCTATGTTCCAAAAAACTGATCCCCCTTGACCAACCCATCACCCCTCCCTATTCAATACATATTCTCCTTAGGCATCTGTAAGAAGGGCAAAAAGACATAAAACCTAAAATCTGCCATAGGTCTCTTCCTAATGTGAGAGGATGCTTGACCCTATAAACTAAACTGTACAGCTTCAGTTTGGATGCTGGATAATATCACTAAGCACCAATGCCATTATTGATTCTTATACAGATCTTGAACTAAAAAATGAATTCAAGTCCAGACAAGGAGGAAGCCTGCCTCATTTATTTGTGACTCTGTGAAAAACAGCTCCTCTCCCCAAGC
>JACXGI010020349.1:0-11196 GCA_016801175.1 Esox masquinongy | reverse complement strand
TGTTGGTCCACTGTGTTTTCTGAGGTCCAAGGTCAACGCAGCCGTCTACCAGGAAGTTTTAGAGCACTTCATGCTTCCTGCTGCTGACCAACTTTATGGAAATGCAGATTTCATTTTCCAACAGGACTTGGCACCTGCACACAGTGCCAAAGCTACCAGTACCTGGTTTAAGGACCATGGTATCCCTGTTCTTAATTGGTCAGCAAATTCGCCTGACCTTAACCCTATAGAAAATCTATGGGGTATTGTGAAGAGGAAGATGCGATACGCCAGACCCAACAATGCAGAAGAGCTGAAGGCCACTATCAGAGCAACCTGGGGTCTCATAACACCTGAGCAGTGCCACAGACTGATCGACTCCATGCCACGCCGCATTGCTGCAGTACTTCAGGCAAAAGGAGCCCCATCTAAGTATTGAGTGCTGTACAGGCTCATACTTTTCATGTTCGTACTTTTCAGTTGGCCAACATTTCTAAAAATCATTTTTTTGTATTGGTCTTAAGTAATATTCTAATTTTCTGAGATACTGAATTTGGGGGTTTCATTAGTTGTCAGTTATAATCATCAAAATTAAAAGAAATAAACACTTGAAATATATCAGTCTGTGTGGAATGAATGTATACATTATACAAGTTTCACTTTTTGAATGGAATTACTGAAATAAATCAACTTTTTGATGATATTCTAATTTTATGACCAGCACCTGTATATACCTCTAACTGAGTCTCTCTACATTTACTATACATACCTCTGACTGAGTCTCTCTAAATTCACTATATCTCCCTCTAACTGAGTCTCTCTACATTTACTATACATACCTCTGACTGAGTCTCTCTACATTCACTATATATACCTCTGACTGAGTCTCTCTACATTCACTATATCTCCCTCTGACTGAGTCTCTCTACATTCACTATATCTCCCTCTAACTGAGTCTCTCTACATTCACTATATATACCTCTGACTGAGTCTCTCCACATTCACTCTATCTCCCTCTGACTGGGCCTCTCCACATTCACAATATCTCTTTCTGACTGGGCCTCTCTACATTCACTACATCTCCCTCTGTCTGGGCCTCTCTAAATTCACTACATCTCCCTCTGACTGGGCCTCTCTGCATTCACTATATCTCCCTCTGACCAGGCCTCTGCTCTCTACATTCCACCTTCGTGCATGATGGTGTGAGGGGCAGCAGGGATAAACATGTTTTTCTCTGGACAATGAAGTCATATTAAATTACATAATATCCCATAGCTCTTTGCATAAATGCCACTGGTCAAATTATTCAGTTTATTTTTAAAGCTTAGGAATATGCGCTATTGAAAACATGCTTTACTGTATTTTAGATGTGCCTCACCCGTGGGGGAGGTTTTCATTCCAATAACTGCAGTAGGAAGGTGAGGTGAAGAGGGTTAGAGTACCTGTGTATCTGTGATTTGAAGACATGTTGTACTATACTTGTGAAAGATCTCTCATGTTCTCTCTCTCTCTCTCGCTCACTGTGCTTGCCCCGCCCCCACCCCCCCAAGCCAAACTTAAAATAACCCATACAGCTATTTTCAGTCGTCCTTATGAAATCCCATCCTCCGGATCACATGTGCGTTGGTTCATTGTGTGCATTACAGCGTCGACCACTTCTAGAAAGATGTCAAATCACCATCACAGCTCTGTTTGAGCCATCAAAGCCGAGGAGCTGGATCAGATCACAGTGATTATGCAACACCCCGAGGCTCAGTGCTAGCGATGATGTCACCATTAGGGGAGCGAGGACAGGGGAATAGAGAGATTATAATCTAATCCTATGGAATAAAATGCACATTAGATGTGGTCATTATTACACATCTCTGTATCGGACAAAACAAAAAATCTAATGCAACAAGCATGAGCTTTGAAATTATCCTTAGGTTAACATACTGTAAAATGACCAGTATACCAACTGTGTTTTATGTTGCTTGATGGTGGGAAATAAACTAGTCTGAATCAAAAGTGAGGGGAACAAGACTTAGTGCAAACAGATTAATCTACACAAAGCAAGTATCCAATATGCAAACTAAACCGTATCCAAACACTTCTTTCTAGTGTACCAAAGCGACGACTGAGGACAAAAAGGACTTTCAAGGGCATTATTTTGCTTTTTGGAGGGATGTGATTTTAGTTTTTTTTCTTGTTTACATTATGCATTTAGCAGGTTTTACTATAGATTGTATAATTTATAATGTATGTGTTTATCCCTTATTGGGCAGATTTTGACTAGGCTACTTTGAAATATGTTAGACTCATAAAGTGAGATCAAACATACAGGTTTAAACTATTGCCTTTATGGTAAAATAGTTATTTAAAAAATGCTATTGGCCTCCATGCTGATTGGAAAGTAAATGACATATTGTATACAGCAATGAACATGCACTGGCCTTTCTTTCCAACCATTTGATCTTGAAACAATCGAGTATGTCAACAAAATGAATGGGACATTGCAAAATTAGAAGTAACATTACAACAATATTTTTACAGTTCTCTTACCGTCGCTTTGGTACTATTATAAATAGTATGGCGCAGTGTTTCAAAACTCTTAGTACAAGACTCCAAACAGATCATACCCGTAAATCATTAAATCTTGCATTCAAAACAACTGATTTATGCTTTCATTTAATTTGTAATCATCTTTCACCACAAGATCAGTGATTCAACCACTATGTTTTTGATGAAATACAAGTACATTTGTTTTGTCAAGGTCAAGGTTAAGTCCCTTTAAGAGTGTGTCCTAATCTCAGCTCGTTACCTGTATAAAAGACACCTGGGAGCCAGAAATCTTTCTGATTGAGAGGGGTCGAATACTTATTTCACTCATTAAAATGCAAATCAATTTATAACATTTTTGACATGCGTTTTTCTGGATTTTTTTGTTGTTATTCTGTCTCTCACTGTTCAAATAAACCTACCATTAAAATTATAGACTGATCATTTCTTTGTCAGTGGGCAGACGTACAAAATCAGCAGGGGATCAAATAATTTTTTCCCTCACTGTATATATTCCAGATTCATTACACATAAAGTGAAACATTTCAAGCCTTTTTTGTTTCAGTCTTGATGATTACGGCTTACAGCTCATGGAAATCAGAAGTCCAGTATCTCAAAATATTAGAATAAAAAATGTATAATGCAGAAATGTCGACCTGAGAAGAGCTCTAATCAGCTAATTAACTCAAAACACCTGTGAAGGTTTCCTAAGTATGTTAATTTATGCACTCAATACTTGGTCGGGGCTCCTTTTGCACTAATTACAGCATCAATGCGGCGTGGAACGGAGGCAATCAGCCTGTGGCACTGCTGAGGTGTTATGGACGCCCAGGTTGCTTTGATAGTGGCCCTCAGCTCGTCTGTGTTGTTGGGTCTGGTGTATCTCATTTTCCTCTTGACAATACCCCACAGATTCTCTATGGGATTCAGGTCAGGCGAGTTGGCTGGTCAATCAAGCACAGTAATACCATGGGCAGCAAACCAGTTACCAGTCGTTTTGGCACTGTGGGCAGGTGCCAAGTCCTGCTAGAAAAGCAAATCAGCATCTCCATAAAGCTTGAAAGCAGATGGAAGCATGAAGTGCTCTAAAATCTCCTGGTAGACAGCTGCCTTGACTCTGGACTCGATAAAACACAGTGGACCAACACCAACTGATGACATGGCACCCCAAATCATCACTGACTGTGGAAAATTCACACTGGACTTCAAGTAAGTTGGGTTCTGTGCCTCTCCACTCTTCCTCCAGACTCTGGGACCTTGATTTCCAAATGAAATGCAAAATTTACTTTCACCTGAAGGGAGGACTTTGGATCTGAGCAACAGTACAGTTCTTCTTTTACTGTTGCTCAGATGAAAAAAAACTGTAACTTCTAGATTAAACACGCTGTCAGCTTATTTAGTATGGTTATAAAGGTTTTAGCTCATTTGAACCATTATACAGCCAGTAGTGCAGTTTTATTAACCATATGTAATCAAAATGTATATCACAAGTGGAATGTGAATAACATATGTATTTAAAAGAGCTGCATTTCTAGAATATAACTCACACAAAACTCACATTTTCATTAGAAAAACACAGCATATCGTACACTTTTATGACATTAGTTCAAGTTGTTTGACATGTTATAAGTTAAACGAACATGGGTGAACAAATACTGACACTTACTTTTTTACGCGAAGGGTTTTTAGTTCACATGAAGGGATAAGGTGTACAAACAAAATTCACAGAGGCATAAATTGCTTGAACGCTATCATTACAGGGTAATGCAAATAATTTTACAGTGGATGGCCTATCTACTGAGGTTTTATCAAAAACAGTGTATAAAGAGGTTATATCACATATATACAATAATATAAGACAGATATTTGTGTCATATTAAACTTATCACAGTATCAACAGGTAGTAATGGGAAATAAGACACAGAGCTGTGGTTTATCAAACAATATACAGTTGTATGCCTATGATCTGCGGAGTGCTTAAGAAAATGCCCTTGACTGTGGTAAATGTTCTCTATACTACAAACCCTAGTGCCTTACTGCTTAAATATATCAGTAAGTTGTATTTAAACAACTTAACCACACAGGTACTCTATACACATAACAATCAGTATTTAGCATATAAAGAAGACAAAACCAGCAAGACCCGTGTGCATGTATCTTCTTTAGCATATAAAGAAGATACATGCACATACCCGTCTCCTGCATGTTGTTGTATTTGCTTGACAAATACACTCAATGTTGATGGTAGCATATCGAGATGATGCTGAGGCGTCAGGACAGCGTTTCATGTGTGTAGTCTTGAAGTAGTTGTGCTACGGAGAGCCGAACCAGGAGCAATTCTCATTATCATCTAGGCAAAGAAAGATACAGTAACATTACTATGCGACAGCTCCAAGTAAAGCAATCACAATATAGGATGGCTGGCTGGCTAGCCAGCTAACATGCTACTTTGTCAAGGAGATGTTAATCTGGCTGAGACCTGAAGGTAGCTACTCTATCTACTGTACTAATGGAGACTATAGATTGTTGACTAGCTAGTAATGTAGCGAGAGAACGCTATATTTTGGTCTGACACAAAAAAAGACATTTATCTGGCTCAAATGTAAATCTAGTTAGTTAGTCAGTTTGCAGGCCATTTGGCCCAATAACGTATGAGAGAAAAATCAGTGTCTGCTTATCACGGCACACAATCTGTAATTCACCTTCCAATCTGCATGGAGGCGAATAGCATTTGAAACTATTTTACCATGAAGATAATTGTTTAAAACCTGTATGTTTGATCTCCTTTTTCTAACTTATTTCAAAGTGGACAAATTCTGCCCAATTAGGGATAAACACACACATTATAAATTTTACATTCTATAGTAAAGCCTGCCAAATGCATAATGTAAACAAGGAAAAACAGCACTTCAGTCCCCTATACCCACACAAACAAAAATCACATCCCTTCAAAAAGTCAAAAAAGTTAGACTGTCTTCCTCCATTTTTGACCAACCTTTGCATGTTTCTAGGTGTTACTTTTTTCAGTACTGTACTAATGTACAGGTAGGTTTCTACAACCTGTTTCAGAGTAACACAGCATATGAGCTGACACACAGAAATGTAAGAACATTACATTTTTAAATGTTACAGGACACTGTTCTTTCTGCTCCACAATTTCTGTGTGTCTATGTACGTGTGTGTGTGTGTGTGTGTCTGTGTGTGTGTGTGTGTGTGTGTGTTTGCGTGCGTGTGTTTGCACAGTTTCATCCTATTTTAATTCAGTCCAATTCATTTATTTCATTAATTTTGTCAAACCATCGGCATCAGATGTGCTGAAAAGATATGAGGTGAAAAGATGTGGTGTAATTGGCAGAAAACCTGTGGGCAAACGGGTGCAAACACAACCGTAGCCTGTTGGGATTCATTTCCATTGGAAATGTTCTTCAGGAAAAACAAACTTCGCTCTCTGAACCATCGAACTCTGTCACCTTCCCTGAAAAGAACTGCAGCCTCTTAATAATCGATGATAGGTAAGTCTCTTAAGTGACTTTCAAATAGGCCTACCATTTGAGTCAATGAAATCATGTAATTAGTGTGCGCGTCATAGATGTCCAGTTCACCTGTAAAGTTTCTCTCATTTTTTCTCTCCCTCTGTCTGTCTGTCTGTTACTCTCTGTCAATTTTGTTTAAAGGACTTGATTGGATTGGGAAACGTTTGTTTACATGGCCTAATTAAGTGGAAAATGAACACATTTCAAAAGACATTTCAAATCTTTTAGTGTTATCAATGTGCAGTGTTCTAACTGTGCAAATAGTTAATATTATGACAAGGGAAACTAAGGTAAATATGCAGATGAATAACGGTGGGGTTTACCATTTTGTTTGTGCTCCACTGGTCTTTATTTTTATAATGGCATCAGGTCACAAATCTTGCTGCTGTGGTAGGACATTGCAGCATTTCTCTTAACAGTATATCATTTGTCTCTAATGTGGGAATACATTTGTCAGGAGATTAGGAAGTGTAGTATCATTTCCATGGGGAGTTTGTCGAGCAGTTACTGTCAACATTTTTCGACTGTGTATTTTAAGTTTTGGCCAAGCTAGCGTTCCAATTTCATTTGATTTTTGGTTGATTCTTTTCAGTGTGCGAAATACAGTAGTTATCCTTTTATTTTCTCATGATTTGGTTGTGTAAATTGTGTTGCTGTCTAGGGCTCTGTTCACAAACCCAAACTGACACCACAGCCCACAACAACTGGCTTGGGACAACTGGCTTCTCTCTGTGTTCATCTCTCTGAATGTTAAGGATTTGTTTTGAAGGTTTGAAGATTCATTTCCATTAGGTGGTTGTGAAAGGTAACAGCTCTGTTCTGGATTTTGGATCATTAGCAGGCATAGTCCTAATTTACTTCTGTATTAGTTTTTTTGGGTTTTGCATTGTACTCTAAGGATACTTTGCATAACTCTGCATGCAGTCTTAATTAGGATTTCTTCCCATTTTCTGAGTTTTTCGTTGATAAGTAGACTCTGGACCTCACAAGAGCAATAGTTTCTATAACATATTATAATGTTTTAAGCCAGATCCTAATTGGGATGTCTAGTTTGACATTCTTTTTGATGGTGCAGAAGGCCCTTCTTGCCTTGTCTGTGAGGACGTTCACAGCTATTGTGACGTGGCATGTGTTGATGTTTAGGCTGAGATAGGTGTCTTTATTTCTTTGCTTTGTTTCTCTCTCTCTCTCTCTCTCTCTCTCTCTCTCTCTCTCTCTCTCTCTCTCTCTCTCTCTCTTATTTTACACAGACCTCTAGCATGCAACCTTTCCTTTACAAGCATTCCACCTCCATAAATGTGTTTGTAATTTAAGCACTAGGACTGTCACACAATCTCTCCCAAATAACAACTCTGACACATTACAGTAAATTAGGATGCCCACAACCCCTCACTCCACACTGCCTTCAGGGGAAGCACTGTTACATCATATGCCCATTTATGGACTAGTAGGCAGCTATGGAATGACACAATGGGCCCTAAGGCACCGACCTAAGGCCAGTTTAGTGTTTTGCTGTTTGTTTTGTAGTAGTCTTTGATGTTGCATTATACACCAGGACACCATTTGGTTTTTTCACATAAGCTGAGATTTATTGGAGCTATACAGTACTTATTCTGTCATGCATTTATTATTTATACACTTTCACATTAGCCTACTCGTATTTTGAGCAGTTTTTTTACACAGTGGGAAAATAATCCTGCAGCAACAGGTAAAGTTATCTGTTATATTGATTATTAATGATGGACATCTTATATAGACGGTTTTTCATTATGGCAAATCCAATTCAAATTTAGATCGGCTTGAATACACCATATTGTAAGTTGGTTGTTCCTGTCATGCAGGATCATATCTACAATAACTTGATGATTGAATGAAGATACCACATTTGTAGACAGCCATGACCCTATCACAGATAAATGGTTCCTCTACTAAATCAATCAAGAGAAAATCAATAGTCTCTATTGACACATACATAGGTGTTTTCATCCAGTACTGATTTGGAATACAATTGAGGTATACGTCAACAGATGACTCATAGTAAAGACAACCTAATCCAACCTCTACTGTAAGTAACAGCATTTAGACTTGTTTTTTTTAACACTGCACCGTTCAACTGTTTACCTGTGGCCTGGGTCAGTGGAGGGACCTCAGCACCCTGATTTCTTTCTGCCCACGTTGGCTGATTAAATGCCAGGATTACCATGTAACCTTTCACTGTTCCCCCTAACCAAGCGCTTCCTCCCATCCAACCTCCTGACAACAGGCTTTTTTCACACAGTCAAACATGTTTCCTCAAACACACACAAGCCGGTGCAGAATGGTAGTCTTTCTGTCTCTCCGTCTTGCTCTTTCTGTCTCTTTTAAACAGACACACACACAATCCCTCCCGGTGGCATTAGCTGACCTGACACCTGTGTTGCATGATTTATGATCCCCTCTCTCTCTTCTCCGTGTCAGAAATAGCTGTTTTTCCATGATTATGACACCCCTAGGGAACAAGCCTCCTTAGAGACGGAAACGCTGTAACTTCCGACGAGGCGTAAGTGCCTATTTCAGGCTTGTGCTGCAGAAGCTAGAGCAGCTAGCCTGTCGCCACGGAGACGTTGACGAAGTCAGCTCTCTGGGTATGGATGTCGTTTTATGTCATGCGAGGCACTACTTTAATTAATATGCTCCATTGAGAAAGAAGTGAATCTTAATGCTTTTGGAACGCAAGATGAATATGTTGTTGAGACTGGCATATTTCGGATTAGATTAGCTCACAAAACATTGTCATCCACTGGAGTTGGATGGCACCTTGCCTAAACATCGTTGAACCTCACCTAAACATCAGGCTGTTACCTGGATTCCATGCATGACTAGAAGACTAAAATCACTTTGAAAAGATGATGAAATCATTGCGTCATCACAGGAATGACATGCATATGTAACTATTTTTTAAGACGCAATTGTGTTCAGAATGAACATTTCATCAGTGCTATTATGTTCAATAGAAGCACCGCTGAAATGTTGGTCCTTAATGCAAGTCAATAAGGGCCGATAGCACTGGGGATATAATTGCATAATTGCACCAATATTTGTTCACCCTGATCATGGTTTACAAAATAGTTACATACGAACCTAATTCCTGAGAGGTACAGCACAACATATTGTCTCCATAGGCCAGAACATTGAGTACAATTATGTTTCCTTGGGATGTACCAATAAGAAAATGTATTTTGGTCCAATACCAATTTGCTTCTATCAAATGCCAATTCAATCATACAGTACAAAAGTGATGTTTAAACAGCGTTTTCGCCTTCAAGGCAGAGTTGCAAAGAGAAAGCCATAACTCAAACTTGCCAATAAAAAGCAAAGATTGAGATTGGCAAAATAACACAGACACTGGACAGAGAAAGATCTTTGCCTATAAGGCCAGCATCCCGAAGTCGCTTTTCACGGTTAATGTTGAGACTGGTGTTTTGCGGGTACTATTTAATGAAGCTGCCAGCTGAGGACCTGTGAGTCCTCAACTTTCTCAAACTAGACACTCTTGCTCAGTTGTGCACCGGGGCCTCCTACTCCTCTTTCTATTCTGGGTAGAGACAGTTTGCACTGTTCTGTGAAAGAAGTAGACACCTAACCTGTTCAGCTGCTCCTCTCTCCCCTCTCCTCTCCTCTCTCCTATCCCCTCTTCCCTCTCCTCTCCTCTCTCCTATCCCCTCTTCTTTTCCCTCATCTCCCTCTCTTCTCTTCCTTATTATGCTCAAATCCCCCACCATTCTTCTTCCCGGTTCTGCACAGTTAGAAGAATGTCTGACACATTAGGTAATGCCACCCAGTTGTTTTTAAGCACTTTTAAAGCAAATGAAATGCAACCACATGTTTCTGTGTACATGTTTTCAGGAGTGTCATGGAGAATGGTTGGTCGTTGGGAATGTAAAAGATGGGAGACTTTTAAAGGCTGGCTGTGTGTGTCCATTTAGGTGTGTGTGTGTGTGATGTTGGTGGTCACTCGTCTCACCTGAAAACGCTCATATGAAGTGGTCAGCTCCATTTAGTGGATTATATGTAATTCCTTCTGTATATATATACAGTGGATATAAAAAGTCTACACACCCCTGTTAAAATGCCAGGTTCTTGTGATGTAAAAGAATGAGACAACGATAAATCATGTTAGAACTTTTTCCACATTTAATGTGACCTATAACGTGAACAATTCAATTGAAAAACAAACTGAAATCTTTGAGGGGGAAAAATAAAAAATAAAAAACTCACAATTACCTGGTTTCATAAGTGTGCACACCCTTAAACTAATACTTTGTTGAAGCACCTTTTGATTTTATTACAGCACTCAGTCTTTTTGGGTAGGAGTCTATTAGCATGGCACATCTTGACGTGGCAATATTTGCCCACTCTTCTTTGCAAAAGCGCTCCAAATCTGTTCAGATCACCCCACAGATGTTCAATTGGATTCAGGTCTGGGCTCTGGCTGGGCCTTTCCAAAATGTTTATCTTCTTCTGGTGAAGCCATGCTTTTGTGGATTTGGATGTGTGCTTTGGGTCGTTGTCTTGCTGAAAGGTGAACTTCCTCTTCATCTTCAGCTTTCTAATGGACGCCTGAAGGTTTTGTGCCAAAATTGCCTGGTATTTGGAACTGTTCATAATTCCCTCCACCCTGACTAAGGCTCCGGTTCCAGCTGAAGAAAAACAGCCCCAAAGCATGATGCTGCCACCACCATGCTTCACTGTGGGTATGGTGTTCTTTGGTTGATGTGCAGTGTTGTTTTTGCGCCAAACATACCTTTTGGAATTATGGCCAAAAAGTTCAACCTTGGTTTCATCAGACCATGACACATTTTCTCACGTGCTTTTGGGGGACTTGATGTTTGTTTTTGCAAACTTCAGCCAGGCTTGGATGTTTTTCTTTGTAAGAAAAGGCTTCCGCCTTGCCACCCTACCCCATAACCCATTCATATGAAGAATACGGGAGACTGTTGTCACATGTAGCACACAGCCAGTACTTGCCAGAAATTCCTGCAGTTCCTTTAATGTTGCTGTAGGCCTCTTGGAAGCCTCCCTGACCAGTTTTCTTCTCGTCTTTTCATCAATTTTGGAGGGACGTCCAGTTCTTGGTAATGTCTCTGTTGTGCCATATTTTCTCCAC
>JACXGI010020348.1:0-11263 GCA_016801175.1 Esox masquinongy | reverse complement strand
GGGGGGGGGGGGGGGGGGTCTCTACAGATTTCCTGTGTCTTTCTGTTGGCACATCACAGTCAAATTATCAATATTTAAATATTTTAAAAAGCAAAGAACAATGTACACTGGGTAGCGTAAAAAATTCAATTCCAGGCACTCATGTGGATTTCGAAGTTTAAAAGGCTTTTTAACTTTGAAATCCACCTGAGTGCCTGGAATTGAATTTTTTACGCTACCCAGTGTACATTTTTCCTTGCTTTTCGTCCATCATCTCCACTCCCAAGTGCACCTGGTGGTTTATAATTTTTGAATACCTGACACGCTTCTGTTACAACTTTGTTTCAGATGATTTAAATATTTTACTTGGAACACAGTTAAGCACCCGCTAATAATGCAACTGTTAATGTAGCATTCTGCGAGGCAATGTCCAAGGAGGCTGCAGCACTTGACCTTTACAGCAGGCTAGCTTAAAAGATTAGACTCAGGTCATTCACAGAAAGCTACATTTGCAGCCAACAGCTGAGGCTAGCAGAACATTCCATAGCACATAAGGAAACTTAAGAGAATATGCTGATTTTTAAAGCGGTTAAGTCCTCCGCTGACCAAACCACCTGCTTCAGCACTCTGTGAATGGCGCTGTGCTGCTGTGTACATTAGTGACCGTGACGGGTACTGTTCAGCGTTAAGGAGGGTTACTCTACCCTGTGCAAATGTTGTTGACCAGTAGGTTGATTGTAATCTACTGAAACATGCTCAGTAGTAACCCAGCGCGTATTCAACACCGGTACACGGTAATGTTGAATATGTGCACGCCTGTACCGTGACCTGTTCGTGTGTTCCGTGATTTACCTGGTTTGTCGGGACAGATTTACCATTAAGACATATGAAGCCGTCGTGCTTGTAATTGAAGAGCAGTTGATTAAATTAAACATACATGGTTGTCTCTGACATTTTATCATGTGAAAAAATTACAAATTGAATCATCATTGAATATTGTCCCGAAAACACAATTTACCGGCTGTTCTGTAGTTTAGATATTCCTTTAAGGTCTGGTTTCTGAGAACAGCAGCGCTGCCTGAGAGCAGGTCCAGGTAGTCTTTGTGAGCGGTTCTGTGTGGGTGCAGGGCTGTCCGGTCTCAGTACAGAACATAATTATTATTGCCTATCTGAATGGTAAATCTATGGAGGGCAGGTCTTTGCTCCATCCCAGCACTAACCCAGGTGATCTGTTGCCCCTGCAGGCTATGCGTCCCTCCCGAGTGGGCTCTACCCCAGCCCCTACCACCTCTCCTTGGGCAACCTGGAGACCCCGCCCTCCTCCCTGAGTCTGGCTCAACAACACCTCCTCTACGACCCCACACACAAAGGTCAGTCCCACCCAGTACCTTAGAGGTTAGAGGTCAATACCTCGCCACACAAGACATGTTCCAGAGTGGGAATATCAGGGACTGACTGACTATTTATTGGTTTATTGATGGGTTCATGACGAGTTTAATGGTGTGTGTGCATGCGTGCGCGTGCGTGTGTGCGCGCGTGTGTGCGCGTGCGTGTGTGCACGCCCGCGCGCGTGCATGGTTAAAACGGCTTTTGGATGTATGCAGTGTATACTCAAGGCAAAACAAACACTGAAATTCTCACTTGCAGGTTCTTGCTAGAACAACGGTAGAAGGAATATACACATACATCATTTGAATGTCTAAGGTTCTCCGACCGAACCAAACCTTCCCACCAAGCAATTAGTGTTTCACGCCTAGTGGCTGCTGTTCGACAGGCCCTAGACGCTGGGTCGTTGTGGTTCTGCGTAACTCAGGGCTGAGGACGCCCTGTTGAGTTCAGTGGCGCCGCCAGGAGGGGGCCACGGCCTCTCTGATGCAATCGCTGCCCGCCCGTCGCGAGTCGCATATGCATCTATCTGATAAGGCTATTTTTGTGAAAGAAAAAAACAAATTACCGTTCAAAAATTTGGGGTCACTTAGAAATGTCCTTGTTTTTGAAAGAAAAACAAATGTTTTGTCCATTTAAAGTAAGACCAGATTGATCAGAAATACACTGTAGACATTATTAATGTGGTAAATGACTAATTGTTGCTGGAAACTCTAACATAAGCCCTGAATCTGTGTTTTCCTTTTCTTTGTGGTTTGGGCACTTGATGACATTGGATGCTAAAGTAACGACTGTCATCGTGATCTTTGCTGCTCTGTTCATCTTTGGTTGAAATGTTTCCAAATAGATCATCCACATATTTTCCTCAGTGTTGATGGAGTCCTGCAGTCCTGCGTCCATCTCAGAACATGTTTGTATTCTCAACGTGACCTCGCAGCGCAGTCGGTTTCACAGTCAGTCAGTCAGTTCCACAGTCGGTTTCTTCTGCATGTCGTCTCACTGACCTCAATGTGGGAGGTTTCCTTGAGTGGTTGCTTGTAGTCTAGTTAGTGACGAGTAACAGGGAGGCGTGATCCGATTTGGGGGGGGGGGTAGAGTTTGTTTGATTTGAATTCCCACAAAGATGACACCTGAATCTGAGTCGGAGGACTCGTGACGTGTCCCCACATAGCGGCCATTCTAGATACAATATCCGGGTAGTGGAACAGAGATGGATGTTAAGCCCATCAGACTGGGCTAATGCTTCACAAACCGCATTCTTGGGAAATGTATACAGCTAATCCACTGGCCCGTGTAATTATTATTTGTTTGCACAACTTTTGTGACGTGCTGCTGTTGGCAGTGACGTTGTTATGTGTTTTCCAGAGAGTTTCTACCTGCCGGTGTCGTTACCCCAGCAGTCCCTCCTCTCAGCCACTGGACCTCCCTCTACTCCCTCCAGCTCCACCCACTCAGCCACCGGCCCTCCCTCTACTCCCTCCAGCTCCACCCACTCAGCCACCGGCCCTCCCTCTACTCCCTCCAGCTCCACCCACTCAGCCACCGGCCCTCCCTCTACTCCCTCCAGCTCCACGCCGCCCCAGAGGACCTCCCGAGAGGGGGTTAGAGAACGGGCCTGCCGCGGCGAGAGGGAGAGGTCCAGAGACGATCCCCGACCGCGCAGCGTGGTGGACCTGACCCAGGACGGGAGGAACGATGACGAGAGGAGGGGGAGGAGCGGCGAGAGGGAACGGGACCGGGAACGAGAGAGGGAGCAGGCCTGGGCCTTCCTCCACCATCACTCGGCTACGCGTCTCCCCCACCCTCCCAAGGGACCAGGGACCTCTTTCGGACGCCACCTGGAGACTGAGGACCACCACCCTCGCTCTCATAACCACATCCCCCACACATACTCAGACAGGCTGAGGAAGGCTGACTCCATCTACTATGGACTCCTGCCCTCTTCTCTCCCCGCCGTTCCCACCGGCCTGTCCGCTGGCCACGCTCACCAGGAGCCAGTCAGGGAACAGCGTGTGAGCGCGCCCACTTACGTGCCTTCTGTGGAGGTTTACGACGAGCGGACCGGGCCGATTCAGATCGCCTCGCAGGCCCGGGACAAACACGACAAACTGAGGGAGAGGGAGCAAGAAAGGGAGAGGGACAGACAGAGGGAGGAGAGGGAAAGAGAGCGGGAGGAGAGACAGAGGGAGGAGAGAGAGAGGGAGAGGCAAAAGGAGGAGAGAGAGAGGGAGAGACAGAAGGAGGAGAGAGAGAGGGAGAGACAGAAGGAGGAGAGACAGAAGGAGGAGAGACAGAAGGAGGAGAGAGAGAGGGAGAGACAGAAGGAGGAGAGGGAGAGACAGAAGGAGGAGAGGGAGAGGGAGAGACAGAGGGAGATCTACAGGTTTCCTGACAGGACTCTACTGGACCATCGTTCTTCTGTTCCTGCTGAGTCCTCTGCTCCCAGGGAGCGGGAGGAGGGTTCAGTGATCCACTCCAATGGACCCGCTATGAAACGAGACAGCTATGTCAGCCAATCCGGATTCAGCCCAGACCCCATGGACACGCCCAAACACACCATCCGATTTGGCCTCGAACGGGTGGGGGAGGGGCCCAAATGGAACCCCATCAGCCCATTGGCCAATTACGCCACCAGTCACATGGCAGCTTTAGCGGCCCAGCACGGACACACACACTCCCCCCAGCCTCACCCGCCAGCCCAGCCTCACCCGCCAGCCCAGCGTGTGGACGAGGAGCCACGGCGGTACCTGGACCCCTCCGCGTTGTACCGCCCAGGCGGAGGAGGTGGGGGAGGGTGTAAGGGAGGAGGTGGGGAGGAGGTGTCAGCCATGCAGAGCCTAATCAAATACAGTGGGACCTTCCCCCCAGATAGCCAGGGCTCCTCCAGGCAGAATGCGGAGGCCCGCGCCTCCTTTGGGGGCCTGGGGAGCATGCGGCCGGAGGGGGGAGGTACCGGCAGGTTGATGAAGAGGGAGCAGGAGCGTCCCGACAGCGCCCGATCTTTCGGGCGTGGCGAGGGGGCGGGTCTGGGGGAAGGCGAGGTCCGGCACCCACCGGTGGGGATCGCGGTGGCGGTGGCCCGGCAGAGAGACAGCAGGAACACGGACACCCAGAGACCCGTTCTGCTGCACGCCGGGGTCAAAGGTCAGCCTCACTCTCACATCTACACAGGGGGCGGGGCCTACGGCCTGGGGGTGGGCTAAGTGAGGTTTGAAATGCAGTTGTCTCTGCTGCTGCTCTTCTCCAGTGGACAGAGCTCAGTTTTGGACACGAGTGGGTGAATGTTTTTCCTCTGGGACCAATTTGTTTGTAAAAATGTATTAGCCATGAAACTTCCAGGTGCCTTCATCTAAAGAGGCAGGGATAGAGCAGTCACACAACTCAGTACAAGTAAGATCTTACTCAGTGAAGCAGCTACCAAAAAAAAAAACAATTAATACAAACTATGCAGGTCCATAATTATTTATATATTTTCAAGTGTGTCCTGGAGCGTTTTTATGATTTTGAATTACATTGTTTGATCCGTCCCTCAGGCCAGAGTTCACACTGGGTTGGGGTTCTGGGAGATGAAGAGTCTAGAGAGAAGACATTTCCTGTCATTCATCTCCATCTCAATCATGCTGTCTCTCCTCTCAGTATGAATGAAAAATGTCATTACATCTCTGCCTCCTCTGCCTCTACCTCTTGTCTCTGCCTCTACCTCCTGTCTCTGCCGCCACTACCTCTACCTCCTCTCTCTGCCTCTACCTCCTCTGTCTCTGTTTCCTCTCTGTATGATTGAAGTATGTTATTTCAGCTAAAAGCTAAGACTTCAGCTGTGTTGCTAAGCAATAGATTTGTCTTGGTGTGTTTGTGTGTGTGCACGGGTTTGTATGGTGAGTAAGAGAGTGTGTGTTTGGGTGCTTGGGTTTGTATGCTTGGTGTGTGTGGGTGTTTGTTCAATTCCTTGCTTGAACAGAGTGATTGGTCTACTGACATTAGTCCTTCACTCACACAACACAATTGTTGTTCAGGATCACAGTAACCTTGGTAACAAGATGAAACCCTATCCTCAAAAGCATGTGAAAGATGTTACAAATACACATACACCATAAAGACACACACCACAAAGACACACACAACCACACCACACAGACACACTACACAGTCACACACATACCACACACACCGATACCACACAGACATCTCACAAATACTCACCTCACACACACACCACAAAGACACACACCACAAAGACACACACAACCACACCACACAGACACACTACACAGTCACACTACACAGTCACACACACACCGATACCACACAGACATCTCACAAATACTCACCTCACACACACACTACATAGACACAAACACATCACACAACACAAAAAACAGAAAGTCATAGATGCACACACACACTGCTCTAGGGACATTACACACTGGCTAGAGACACCCCTGCTCTAGGGACATTACACACACACACACACACTTTAGGGACACTACACAAACACACACACAGCACAATATAGGGACACGACACACACAGCCTCAAGTTTATCGCTAGCTAAGCCCTGCACATCTGGAGCCGTATTCGCAAAACATCTTAAGGCTAAAAGTAGCTCCCAACTTGCTTATTTAGGAGAAATTCTTAAAAACAATGGGTGTGTCACTCCCCTATCAGCCAATCACTGTGGGCATAATAAGTAAGCTTGTTCGTGGAACACGACATCATCCATAGCAACAGGGTCAACCCCGCCCTTTCTCTTAGCTTAAGACTTCTCCCCATTCCTTAGTAAAAGTTGGTCTCAGCAGCTTTATGAATAGGTGTTAAGAGGAAACTCTTAGCCAGGAACTTTTACTGCTGTTTGGGAGTTTTGGGAAAAAAATTTGTGAATACGACCCCTGGGGCAGTGAATGACTAGTTAACTAACAGCAGTAAACACTATTTAAGACCCGCAGACAGAAACACCTTCAGATTTGATGGGTTTAGAAGGATTTCAGATGCTTTTCTGAGTTCATTTTCTGTCCATTCAGACGAGGAGCGTGGTGACGAGCGGAGGCGTCATCATGACGACAGATTGGGGCGGTTGGAGCGTGAGCAGGAGAAGGTCCTCAGGTGAGAGGGATGGCTGACACCTCACCTGTCAACCCTGGGGGTCTGATTGATATTGACGGTTGATATGGTTACAAAAAAACATCTTGACAATTGTTGGATTGGACATTTTGATTTAATTATTTATTTCACTGAGATGAGACAAGATGACGACTGGTTTTAGTTATGTGTTAACGGGGGGGGGGGGCTTAGACGTTCTGATGCTGTGTCAATCAATCAAATGTTATTTTATAAAGCCTTTTTTACTTCAGCAGTTGTCACAAAGTCCTTTCACAGATACCTAGCCTGAAACCCCAAGGAGCAAGCCACAAGAGTTAATGCACAGTGGCTAGGAAAAACTCCCTAGTAGGGTCAAAATTAGAAAGAAACCTAGAGAGGACCCAGACTCTGAGGGGTGGCCAGTTCATGCTGTGTGCGTGCGTGTGTATCATCAGAGAGAGTAAGGAGCTGGCAGAGTTTACCCAGATGCACCCTCCCCTGGTGTCCAGCGCCCTGACCTCTAACCTCATGACTTCCAACCTCATCGTGACTGGAGGCTCTGCCCGTTGGCCCCACGACCCCTCACCCCTCACATCTCACCCCTGGATGCCCCGGCCAGGAGCACCTCCCGTCTGGCTGTCTGGTTCCCCCTACGGTACACACACACACACACACAGTGCTTTGTGAATCTGTCTGTGACAGGAAAACTGAACGTTCCGTCTTATGTCATGTTACCACCAGCTGACTAAAACACAGCAGCCTCAACACACTGGCTTCACAGTTCTCAACTCAACACACTGGCTTCACAGTTCTCAACTCAACACACTGGCTTCACAGTTCTCAACTCAACACACTGGCTTCACAGTTCTCAACTCAACACACTGGCTTCACAGTTCTCAACTCAATACTCAGTACATTAGAGTTTATGTTGGATATTAAGATCGATCTCTCTCCCCTACTCTTTCTATCCCCCCTCCCCTCTTTCCCTCTCTCTCTCTCTCACAGGTTTAGGCCCCTCCCCCTTGCACCAGGCTCTCCCTCCCGGCTACCCCTCGTCCCTGGGGGGGTCTCTGCCCTCCCCCTACCAGCTGGCCAGGGACCCCCAGTCAGGACAGCTACTGGTCATCCCCACAGAGCACATTCCACATTACGGTACAATGGGGGATAGGGTGGGTGTGTGTGTGTGTGTGTGTGTGTGTGTGTGTGGGTGTGTGTGTGTGTGTGCGCGTTGAGGGTGCAGGTCGGGGGTGTGTGTGTCGTGGTTTCTGTTGTGGCTTTGGACATTTGTCCGTCAACATTTAAATTGTGGGACACAGGAAACCGGGCCGGTTAGGACTTTGGACTTAATCCACTGGGTTGTTCTCCCACGGTTCTCAAAATGACCAAATGGAGGAGAGATGTTCCTGCCTGGGTACTGCCCTGCATCCTCAGTTATCCAAACGCCCTGTCCACTCCAATCGGCCACATAAATACGTGTTTTTATATACGCAGCAGGTGTTGGTGTCAGTATTCAGTATTGTCAACACCCTGTGATTCACCATTCCCATGATTTTTCTAATTCTGTGTGTGATTTGATTCCGTCATGTGAACTTATCGCAGATGTTCCAAACATATTTGCAGAGGTGCACAAGACCCGTTACAGATGAGACCTTCAGTCGCAGTGAAAGTAATCCGTTTATTTTCCCTCCTATTTAAAAACTAGATATGTTTGAAGAAAAACACTAGTTTGGTGCAAACTAGTTGAAAAAATAATTTTGCAGAGTTGTAAAAAGAATTATAAGATACATCAAGGGTGTTTTTGCATTTTTTTGGGCTTTGCCTGGGCGCTTGCTCTTCGGCATGTTGGAATGAAGATAATGTTCTCTTGGCTGGTGGGTTTCTAAAAAATTATTTTTGAAAAAGGATTGGCTGGTTCTTTTTAGTTGTTTAGTTACCTGTCAGTTGTACAGCAGGAATACGCGCTCTTCTCTCTCCAGACCTGTAAGCCACCATGTCATGTCTACGTAGAACAAGCTTGTGATTAATCACGTCATGTTGCATCTAATGTTAACTCCAAACTGTCTCTAGTAGACCATTATCCAAACCGTTTTGTGCCTGATAGCTGAGAAGAGCGTCTAAATGTGGAAAATACAAAGAAAACCTTCACATATCAAAAAAGAAATAAACGTCTTTCCTTGTCATTGTATGTCAAGGAAATACAATGACAAGGAATGTCATGAACGTGTCTAGACATTAAAGGAGAATTTTGAATGCACTTTGGAACAAAGCGGAAGTGGTCCCTAACTTACACACTTCTCTTTGCCAGTCTTATTGATTGTCTTTTCATTTATTTGATGACTAATGGAACCGCTGGTCTTGGTTTTACATGTTGCGGTAAAACTAAGTATCATCTCTTATGTTGTTAATTTAAGTTTGGAGCAATTTGACCCGCATAGCAAATTTCTTTTATAGCCATTCTCCTGAAGACCTGGTGTGATGCCATTATTCTCCTGATGTGCTTTCACTTTGTTCAGCTGTCTCTTATTTAAATCCAGTTTAACCCTGGGTGTCTGTCTCTGTGTCTGTCTCTGTGTCTGTCTCTGTGTCTGTCTCTGTGTCTGTCTCTGTGTCTGTCTCTGTGTCTGTCTCTGTGTCTGTCTCTGTGTCTGTCTGTCTGTGTCTGTCTGTCTGTGTCTGTCTGTCTGTGTCTGTCTGTGTCTCTCTCTGTCTCTGTGTCTCTCTCTGTCTCTGTCTCTGTGTGTCTGTCTGTCTCTGTGTCTCTCTCTGTCTCTGTGTGTCTGTCTGTCTCTGTGTGTGTGTGTCTCTCTGTGTGTCTCCGTGTGTGTGTGTACGTGTGTGTGTGTGTCTCTCTCTCTCTCTGTGTGTCTCCGTGTGTGTGTGTCTTCCTCCAGGAGGTGATATGTTGGAGCGTGGCGGCGCCTCCGTGTGGCCTGGAGTATATGGAGCAGGCAGTTCTCTGCAACATGCAGCCCAGCTCCAGATGCTGTCACAGCAACAGCTGCTGAGGCAACATGAACTCATGATGATTCAACAACACGCTGCACAGGTCCTCGAGCTGCAGAGGAACGCTCAGCTGGTAGTAAGGAACACACACACACACA
This sequence comes from Esox masquinongy, assembly GCA_016801175.1. Taxonomy (NCBI): domain Eukaryota; kingdom Metazoa; phylum Chordata; class Actinopteri; order Esociformes; family Esocidae; genus Esox; species Esox masquinongy. Next base: position 1,721 of record JACXGI010020348.1, on the reverse strand, counting down.
CACACACACACACGGCGCAGGTAAACACAACGTAACACACTCTGTCCTCAGGAGCGTCTGAAGGCCAGTGAGCAGAGGGTGGAGCTTGAAGATAAGACGGACAAAAGGAGTTCTGAGACCAAACCCCGCCCCTCGCCACGCCCCTCCCCCTCCCTGCACTCCCGGAAAACTCTCCTCCGCACGCCTCCACCTTCCACCTCCTCCCTCACCCCTCTGCCCTCCCCGAGACTCACTCTCAAACACGAGGAGGCGCAGAGAGAGTCCTCCTCCCCAGGCCCTCGTCCCCCCTCGTCCCTCTCTGCCTCCCCCGCTCGCCCCTCCCCCCTGAGACCCAAGCAGGAAGCTGAGGAGGGGGAGGAGTTGGGGAGAGAGCAGGAGAAGAAGCAGATCTCCTTCCACAGTCCTTATTCAGGTACGCTTTGGTTCTGTTTGCCGATCAGGACCCAGACCGCTCATTTGATGGCAACATGTATTTTGACTGTGTTGTTCTTGTGTGTGTTTGGACAGATATCGCCACCGGTTACTCGTGCCAGTCCACAAGTGCTCCTTTCAGCGGCCCCTTCCACCCCCTCCCCCACCCTACGGGGGATAACACAGCCTGCCCAGCCTCCATGCGGCCCCCCCCACACACCCAGCCACGGACAGCAGCTACAGACGTCAAGCCTCAGGGCCTGGAGCTCCGGCCAGACCAGGGGACCACGCTGAAGCAGGAGCCTGAACAGGAGCCACCCCAGCTGGGCTTGAGTGGTGCTGCCATGGGCCCCCTGCTCCGGACCTGCAGCCCCCCGCGTTCTGTTAACCAGACAGACCAAGAAACAGGCAGACCAACCCTCACGCGCACACTTCCAAGCACACACTCAAGCCTCGGCCTTACTCACACACACTCCGGCCTTACACAAACACACACACACCCAGGCATGTCACAGACACACACCCACTCTGCCATGTCACAGACACACACACACCCCGGCCTGTCACAGACACACACACACCCCGGCCTGTCACAGACACACACACACCCCGGCCTGTCACAGACACACACACACCCCGGCCTGTCACAGACACACACACACCCCGGCACAGGCGTTCCTTTAGACTGCCGGCCTTACTCTCCGATACTGCCCAGACACACCCCGGACAGAGATGAGAAAGGAGGAGGTGTCGAGATGGAGGTGTCAGCTTATGCCTGCCGAGCGACGGCCTATCAGCTTTCGCCGTCCGCCTCTGTGGCGGAGCCTAAACCAGAGGTCACGGCGAGGTCAGGACCGGTCCTCTTCCCGTCTCTAGCCGAGACTGGCTCGGCCTCTTCGGCCAACAAATCCGGCTCTGACACTGTGGAACATTGTCGCGCACGCACCCCCTCTCCTGCCCACGGCTCCCCCAGCCCTCCCCCTCCTTCCCCCCTAACCATCGTCCCGGAGGACCCCATGGCCGGGATGATGGCTCTGCTGGCAGCCAGCCAGATGCCCCAGGCCGCACCCCCCGCCCCGGTCATCCCGCCCCAGACAGAGGGCTCATCCCTGGGGAGGGATGTTGCCAGCCCTGGGGATCTGGACGGGATGACTCTCCTCAGCAACATGGCTTCACTGGAGATGGACAGGATCCAGCAGATTAACGGTGAGGGAGATGGGAGGGCAGTTTCAATGTGCTTCATTCAGCAGGTTTTTACACTGAGTCTAATCTCTCTCTCTCTCTCTCTCTGTGTGTGTGTGTGTGTGTGT
>JACXGI010020347.1:0-11202 GCA_016801175.1 Esox masquinongy | reverse complement strand
GTCCACTCTCTTATTCTCTACTCTCGTCTTCTCTCCTCTAGTCCACTCTCTTATTCTCTACTCTCGTCTTCTCTCCTCTAGTCCACTCTCTTATTCTCTACTCTCGTCTTCTCTCCTCTAGTCCACTCTCTTATTCTCTACTCTCGTCTTCTCTCCTCTAGTCCACTCTCTTATTCTCTACTCTCGTCTTCTCTCCTCTTTCTACTTTCCTATTCTATTCTCTCCTCTTCTCTCTTCTAGTCCACTTTCTTATTCTCTCCTCTCCACTTCTCTCTACTTTCCTCTTCTCTTCTCTACTCTCCTCTTCCCTCATCTTCTCTCCCCTTCCTTCCTATCTTCATCTCACCACTCATCTTCCCTCCTCTCTTCTTCTCTCCTTTTCTCTTCTGTCTTCTTATCCCCTCTTATACATAACTCTTTTTTCTCCTCACAGCCAGTAAGAAGTCTGGAGAACCACTAATCATCTCAGACATAAAGAAAGGCAGTATGGCACACAGGTACTTAATTGGAGGTTTTAGTCAAAAGATTGATTACTTCAGTTGCAAACAGACTGATGACTTTGGTAGCCAATTGACTGAGGACTTCAGTAGCTAATAGACAACTTACTTCAGTAACCAAAAGACTAATTATTTCAGTAGCCAATAGACAGATGACTTCAGTAGCCAATAGACTCATGACTTTAGTAGACCCATGACTTCAGTAGCCAATAGACATAACTTCAGTAGCTAAAAGACTGATGCCTTCCATAGCTAATAGACTGATGAATTCAATAGCCAACAGACAGATGACTTCAGTAGCCAATAGATTCATGAACTCAGCAGCCTATATACGGGTGACTTCAGTAGCTAATAGACAGCTTACTTTAGTAGCCAATATACTAGTGACTTCAGTAGCCTATCAACTAATGATTGCAGTAGTCAATAGACAGATAGACAGATGACTTTAGTAGCTAATAGTTAGATGACTTCAGAAGCTAATAGACTGATGACTTCAGTAGCCAGTAGACTGATGACTTCAGTAGCCAGTAGACTGATGACTTCTGGTGCCAATAGACTAATGACTTCAGTAGACAATAAACAGATGACTTCAGTTGTTCCACAGTTTGACAGTAACATAGTTCTCCAACAGAGGGAGACATTCCCCTACAAATCACCAATTATGCAGTTTGAAAATCCTTTACCGCTTCCCATCTCTGTCTAGCCTTGCTCTCTCTCTCTCTCTCTCTCTCTCTCTCTCTCTCTCTCTCTCTCTCTCTCTCTCTCTCTCACTCAGTCTGTCCCTCTACTTTCCTTTTTTCCTGTTTCCAAAACTATTCTCTCTTCATGTCACTCTCAATTGAACTATTTACTCACTTTCTTTCTCTACCCCTATATAGGCAACTCAAGAAGAAATGGCACCCTTCATAAAATTGTGCACAAGTGAATGCAAAAAATGAACTGAACAAACAGTGATTCATAATTTGGGTTCAAACATAAGGAACAACTGTAAACATTCATTACATCACAATCCTTTCTCAAACAGAAAATATTTTGCAAAACATGGATACTGGCACTCTAGCAATCAAAATTGCAGGATGCCTCCCTTGGAGTGGGTAACAGTATTGAGCCTCTTCCTGTAAAATCAAATGTTGCCACTCACTTTTGGGATCTTGGACCATTCCTCTATGCAGCACATTTCGAGATCCTTGATTTTAGGTTTGTGCTTGTGGACTGCCCTCTTAATTCAGACCACTAGAATCACAGGATGCAAGTCTCAATTTCATAGCAGGGGCAACCAGAATTTGGGCTAAAATATCCTGGTATTTGGTGGAATTCTATATGCTATGGATCTTAACAAGCGCCCCTGGACCACAAGTTGCAAAACAACCCCAAATCATTAATGATCCACCGCCATATTTCACTGTGGGTATCAGGTAAATTTCCTTGTATGCAGTCCCCATTACTCGCTAATCATGCCTATGGTGTGCATGACCAAAAAGTTACATTTTTGCCTGGATTCTTATCCCTCAATTTTTGTCTGGATTCTTTGTTTCCTCACCATCGTCCTCACGCAGCATCAGGGAAATATGCTTGTGTCCACTTCTTGACAAATCAACTGTTCTAGAGTTCTGAAGCTCTTTGATTATTGCCCTGACTGTGCTTAGTGGTATTTATTGATGTGTTCTTTACCATGTCCTTTACCTGATCTGTGTCGGTCAACAAACATCTTTCAGCTGAAAGTTCTTTAGTTTTAGACATTCAAACAAGTCACTTGCACCTCTGATCATACTTCTTTAAAGGTGCTTGGTCTCTAGAGGTGACATGAATTTAAATTAAGGAGAAACCAGCACACTGTTCTTGCTTGTATCACTTCTGGTTATTTATTCAATCTTACATATTGGTGTCAAGGCCTTTGTCAAAGTTGATACATACAGTTAGGTCCGGAAATATTTGGACACTGACACAATTTTCATAATTTTGGCTCTGTACGCCACCACAATCGATTTGAAATGAAACAACCGAGATGGAATTGAAGAGCTTTAATTCAAGAGGTTGAACAAAAATATTGTACGAAACGTTTAGGAAGTACAACCATTTTCATACATAGTCCCCTTATTTCAGGTGCTGAAATGTTATTGGACAAATTAACACGATCATAAATAAAATCCCGAGAATCCTTTGGAGGCAATGACTGCTTGAAGTCTGGATCACACGGACATCACCAAAAGCTGGGTTTGCTCCTTTGTGATGCTTTGCTAGGCCTTTACTGTAGCTGTCTTCAGTTGTTGTTTGTTTGAGGGTCTTTCTGCTTTAAGTTTTGTCTTCAGCAAGTGAAATGCATTCTCAGTCGGGTTGAGATCAGGTGATTGACTTGGCCATTGCAGAACATTCCACTTATTTGCCTTAAAAAACTCTTGGGGTTGCTTTCGCAGTATGTTTTGGGTCATTGTCCATCTGTAAAGTGAAGCACCGTCCAATCAACTTCGCTGAATATGGCTGAATCTGAGCCGACAATATATCCCGATATCACTTCAGAATTCATCCAGCTGCTGTCACATCATCAATAAACACTATTGCATGGCCATGCCATCACACTGCCTCCATCGTGTTTTACAGATGATGTGGTATGCTTCGGATCATGAGCCGTTCCAAGCCTTTTCCATACTTTTCTCTTCCCATGATTCTGGTACAGGTTTATCTTAGTTTAATCTGTCCAAAGAATGCTTTCCAGAACTGGGCTGGCTTTTTTAGATATTTTTTGGCAAAGTCTAATCTGGCCTTTCTATTCTTGAGGCTTATGAATGGTTTGCACCTTGTGTTGAACCCTTTGTATTTGCAATCGTGATGTCTTCTGTTTGTGGTAGACATGGATAATGATATGTCTACCTCCTGGAGAGTGTTCTTCACTTGGCTGGATGTTGTGAACGGGTTTTTCTTTACCATGGAAAAGATCCTACAATCATCCACCACTGTTGTCTTCTGTGGACGTCCAGGCCTTTTTGTGTTGCAGAGCTCACTAGTGCGTTCTTTTTTTCTCAGAAAAAAAACCAAACTGTTGATTTGGCCACTCCTAATCTTCCTGTTATCTCTCTGATGTTTTTTTTCTGTTTTTGTAGCCAAAGGATGGCCTGTTTCACTTGCATTGAGAGCTCCTTTGACCGCATGTTGTGGGTTCACAGCAACAGCTTCCAAATGCAAAGGACACACCTGGAATCAACTCCAGACCTTTTACCTGCTTAATTGATGAAGAAGTAACAAAGGAATAGCCCACACCTGTTCATGAAACAGCTTTTGAGTCAATTGTCCAATTACTTTTGTTCCCTTGAAAAAGATGGGGCTACATATTAAAGAGCTGTAATTCATAAACCCTTCCTACAATTTGAATGTGAATACCCTACAATTAAAGCTGGGAGACAGCACTTTAAGCCCATATTCATTACTTAACTGTAACTTCAATATATTTTGGTAAACAGTCAAAATAACAAAACTTGTGTCAGTGTCCAATTATTTCCGGACCTAACAGTAAGCTTGAATATGTTACCAAAAGCTCTTTGGTTCAGTCAGCACTTTGGTTTTATTTAAAACAAATATTTTGGAGTGCCAATAGTTTTGAAACCTATATCTAGTATAAAAAATATCATACTACTCAATAAAACATTTTCTGCTTCTGTTGTGTTGGAATAAAAGTATGCGGTTGCCCCTATGTTTGAGGGCAAATATGGGTCATAGCATTTTTTTTGCATTCACTTCTGCTCAATTTCATGAAGAGTGCTAATACTTCTTGAGTTGACTGTGCCTCCTTTAACTCTTTCTTCTTCATTCGCTATCACCTCCTTCCCTCCTCTCCACCTTTCACTCAAACTAATTTCTCCCTATACCCAGAACTGGCACATTGGAGCCTGGAGACAAGCTGCTAGCTATAGACAACATCAGGTTGGAGAACTGTTCCATGGAAGATGCCTGTCAGATACTTCAGCAAGCAGAGGACCTGGTCAAACTCAAAATCCGCAAGGATGAGGACAACTCTGGTGAGCCTTTCTAGGAGCAAGGCTGGGAGACAGAAACTTTTTCATTTCAGGGTTGGTCCAAAATATAGGCCAGAAATACAGAAAGTGAACTCAGATTTCAATTCAATTATTGAAAAAAGGGGACATTTATGATGTGTCAGTGAACTGAAAAGGAGATTGTACCTGCACTCAATATCTGTACTATATACAGTACACCGATCAGCAATAACATTATGACCACTGACAGGTGAAGTGAATAACACTGATAATCTTGTTATCATGGCACCTGTCAGTGGATGGGATATATTAGGCAGTAAGTGAACATTCTGTCCTCAAAGTTGATGTGTTAGAAGCAGGAAAAATGGGCAAGCAAAAGGATCTGAGCAACTTTGACAAGGACCAAATTGTGATGGCTAGATGACTGGGTCAGAGCCTCTCTAAAACTGCAGCCCTTGTGGGGTGTTCTCAGTCTGCAGTGGTCAGTACCTATCAAAAGTGGTCCAAGGAAGGAAAAGCAGTGAACAGGCGACAGGGTCATGGGCGGCCAAGGCTCATTGAAGCACGTGGGGAGCGAAGGCTGGCCCGTGTGGTCCGATCCAACAAACAAGCTACTGTAGCTCAAGTTGCTGAAAAAGTTAATGCTAGTACTCATAGAAATGTGTCAGAACACACAGTGCATCGCAGTTTGTTGCGTATGGGTCTACATAGCTGCAGACCAGTCAGGGTGCCGATGCTGACCCCTGTCAAAAGCGCCTAAAATGGGCACGTGAGCATTAGAACTGGACCATGGAGCAATGGAAGAAGGTGGCCTGATCTGATGAATCACGTTTTCTTTTACATCACGTGGATGGCCGGGTGTGCGTGCGTCGCTTACCTGGAGAACACATGGTACCAGGATAGGCAAAACCGGCGGAGGCAGTGTGATGCTTTGGGCAATGTTCTGCTGGGAAACCTTGGGTCCTGCCATTCATGTGGATGTTACTTTAACACGTACCACCTACCTGAGCATTTTTGCAGATCATGTGCACCCTTTCATGGCAACAGTATTCCCTGATGGCATTGGCCTCTTTCAGCAGGATAATGCGCCCTGCCACAAAGCAAAAATGGTTCAGGAATAGTTTGAGGAACACAAAAACGAGTTCATGGTGTTGACTTGGCCTCCAAATTCCCCAGATCTCAATCCAATTGAGCATCTGTGCTATGTGCTGGACAAACAAGTCCGATCCATGGAGGCCCCACCTCGCAACTTACAGGACTTAAAGGATCTGCTGCTAACGTCTTAGTGCCAGATACCACAGCACACCTTCAGAGGTCTTGTGGAGTCCATGCCTCGACATGTCAGGGCTGTTTTTGGCGGCAAAAGGGGGACCTACGCAATATTAGGCAGGTGGTCATAATGTTATGGCTGATCAGTGTATATACAGTACCAGTCAATAGTTTGGACACACCTACTCAATCAAGGTTCTTTATTTTTACCATTTTCCACGTTGTAGAATAATAGAGAAGAAACACTATGAAGAAACACATATGGAAACATGTAGTAGCTAAAACAGATCAAATTACATTTCATATTGTAGATTACTCAAAGTAGCCACTTTGCGTTGATGACAGCTTTGCACATCCTTCAAGTATTTCATAATACTTGATGGATGAAGTATTATGAAAAGATAAAAACGTATGTACTCACTACTGTGAGTGTCTGGATAAGAGTGTTTGCTTTATGACTAACATGTAAATACGTAGAGTACCAATCCATACCTCATAGGGGCAGTATTGTCTGCAAATGGCAGAAATGTTTTTATTCTACAACAAACATGATCAGTTTGCAAAAACAGTTATTTTCAACTACCATTTTGATATAAATACCTTTAGTCTACATATACACTCTCCACAAAAAAGTAGATCACTATCTGTCTGTCTGTCTATCTATCTATTTCAATGCTGGAATGAAGGCATTGCCTCAGTCATGCCACAACTGTTAACTGACAGTTTACTTTCTTCTTCTATGGTTTTCATCCAAGCCTCTTCTCCCTCCTTACTTCTGATTGGTGGAATCAGCAGACACATTTCACACATGGCCTGTTTCCAAGAGTAAAGCCATCACAGTCATCATCAAAGGGCATCTTTTATTTCCTTTGTGCATTTCTTATACTGTGTGCATTATTCCCGCAGCCATTATTCAAAGTGTGTGGTGCTTTTAGCACCTTTCTGCCTATGAATCTGGGATATTTAAGCATGTTTAGGGAGCTACGTGATTCCCTCTGACGATTTAAAGGTTAGCGGGAACCTGAAGCCTTCCGTTGCTTTCTTCCTGTCTCTCTACACCTCATCTTTCTCTCTATTGCTCCCTCTTGTTAACACTCTCCCTATTGCTCTTTCTATCTTTCTGTCATTCTCTTGTTTTTCATCTATGATTATCTCTATTTCTCTATTTTCTCTCTATCACAGATCTCTCTTTTTTCTGTTTCTGACTCCTCCTCCTCTGTCTTTCGTAGATGAGCAGGAGACATCAGGTTCCATCATCTACACGGTGGAGTTGAAGAGATATGGAGGTCCTCTGGGCATCACCATCTCTGGCACGGAGGAGCCCTTTGACCCCATTGTCATCTCCGGCCTCACCAAGCGTGGCCTGGCTGAGAGGTGAGACAGTGGGAACCAGGCTGCTCTGGCTGGTGGATCTCCCCACCAAGGGTCTCTGCCTGGGACCTGGCCAGGCCTGGCCCTCCTGGTTCTCCTGGAATTGAGGCCTTTTGCCTGGTCTATGTAGACTTAAATGGAATCTAACTAGTTGAACCTTAGTTGGTTGAAGTACTTAATAATCAAAGAATTGCCAACCTTTAAATTATTTGTCCAGCAGTAATATAAATACTGGCTGTTGCCAGTCTCTTGCAGTCTTCACTTTAGTTTAGATGGGTTCCTGTACTTTAGGCATCATGGGATCTAGTGCTGCATGGGATCCATTTTAATAATGAAAAACCTGCATCCTCGCACTTTGACATTCCAATATATATATATTACATATATTTACATATATTTATTACCTTTGCTTGATTCAGTCAAACATTCAGGGCCGGCTGCAGGCATAAGCAATATAAGCAGTTGCTTAGGGCCCCCGACCGCTAGGGGTCCTCTGACTGCTAGGGAACCCCCAACCAATAGAAGAGAGTGGGCCCCAAATCAAATTTTGCTTAAGGCCCCCAAATGGCTAGAGCCAGCAGTGCAAACATCAGTCAAACACCAATCAAGAACTAGATAGAAGAATAAATACTTTTTAAACCCAGCTGTTTTTGTCAAGGTCTTTGTTTATAGTGGTAACAGCGACGTCACATCACCACACAGACAGATAAAGGCTCCTTATTGGTCGACCTTACTCATGGTCACTGTTCTTGTAGCTTGGGACTTGTTGGCACATGCTCACTGTGTGACATTGACTTTTTCTGTATATGTAACATCACACTTTATTTGAATTGTCCACAGATGGTCATACTATCAACAGAGTATCAACTGCTTGCTATCTTTAAGGTTAGGGTGGGGTTTAGGGTATGGGTTTAGGTTAAGGTTATGAGCGGGGTTGGGGTTAGTACTGTTCAAAGTTCAAAAGGTTTATTTGTCATTTGCAATAACAAGTTATGGCAATGAAATGCTTGGTTTTCCTACTCCCGACAGTGCAGTTAAAATTTAATAAGTAACAGTAATTATAATATAAAAATAAGAAGATAACACGAACTATCAGTAATAACACTATACAAAAAACATGCATCAATAATAATAACTGAATACTGTATACTCTATGTATGCTTAGTAAATCATAAAATGGAAACCCTTTGTTTATACATAAATGTTTGGACTTCATATAATATACACACCCATTGATTTAAGGAAATAGACCTTAGAAATGCTTTGTGGGGTTATTTCCAGCTGTCGTACTTCCATCAGAACCCAAAATAAAAGCTTGTTTACAAATGTTTGTGAATAATGTAAATACAAACAAAACTGTATATTCCAAAACACAATTAAAATTATGATTTTGTAGTCTTGGATGGTCGGGCCTCGCTTTCATTGCTCAAGAATGTGAGATCCCTCAGCTATTTAATAACATGCAGGCAGAGTGATGACTTTGTTATTGTTAAAACCAAATATACCGGCTTTAAAGCTAATACAAAAACAGGGCCTGGAGTTTTTCCTGTCTGGAGACGTACCCACCCTACATCTGACCTGTCAACTTTGTTTCCTGCAGGACCGGAGCTATCCACGTGGGAGACCGTATCCTGGCTATCAACAGTGTCAGTCTGAAGGGCAAGCCACTCAGTGAAGCCATACACCTTCTCCAGATGGCTGGGGAGACAGTCACGCTAAAGATAAAGAAACAAGTCGACAGTAAGTGTTGACTTGCAATCAATCAGGTCGCTTTACATAATCCGTACTCACCAATTACTCTTGTGCGAACAATCCCCATTTCACAAGTGCACATTATTTTTCCAGGATGGTTCTGCATGGGTTTGTGTGTTAGGGTTAGGATATTAGGACAAGGGTTTGGGTGTTAGGGTTAGGATATTAGGATAAGGGTTTGTGTGTTAGGGTTAGGATATTAGGATAAGGTTTTGGGTGTTAGGGTTAGGATATTAGGATAAGGGTTTGGGTGTTTGGGTTAGGATATTAGGATAAGGGTTTGGGTGTTTGGGTTAGGATATTAGGATAAGGGTTTGGGTGTTAGGGTTAGGATATTAGGATAAGGGTTTGGGTGTTAGGGTTAGGATATTAGGATAAGGGTTTGGGTGTTAGGGTTAGGATATTAGGATAAGGGTTTGGGTGTTAGGGTTAGGATATAGGATCAGGGTTTGGGTGTTAGGGTTAGGGTTAGGGGTTACCAGCACGAATCTGGTGTATGTTTCTCTTTCTGAACCAGAAAAGGGTTAGGGTTAGGGACCACAGTTAAAAGTGACAGCGTCTCCACATTAGATAATTTTGTCACGCATTAACGTCACGCCAAGTTTGAATATTTCGCTAGACACCATTAAGCATTGTGAGAATGAATATGAACTTTACACAGCCAAAGCTATTTCATGGCACAAAAACATTAGTTTTTCTTTCATTCGTGAATGACATTGATAAAATAACTATCAATATAAGTGACGATAACTGACTTTTTCGTGAAGTGAAAAGAGAATCGTGGAAACCCCTACTCTTTTACTGCCCAAGATTTTGATCTAGCAAATATTACCCCAAAAATCATGCACGGATGTGTACTTTGAAAATCCACCAGACATAGTCGCAATATAAACAGGTTTATTTTAGGCTTACTATAACTTAGCTACTGAAGTTTGCAGCCAGCACAGTTATTGTCTATCCAGAACAAATCCTAATGCATTATTTGCTTTGACTGTAACGAGATTCGAACACGGGACCTATTGGTTGCAGGTCCGAGTCTCTAACCACTACGCTATTTAAAAAAGGGTCAGTTGGTCACTCAGTCACTCACTTATTCACTCATTCAGTCAATCAGTAAGAGACATTTGCTCTTCTTGGCCGACTCCACTTACGTGGTCCGGCAACAACGCTTGATCTGTTTTGTGCATTTTAACAGCCCCTATATAAACCATTGGAGGACAGACATCTGAGATGTAAAACTAGCCATTTGTAGTTAGCAATTAAAGCAAACTGATGTATACATGAATCCTGTATACAAAATCCTGGTGAGTTTGTTATGGCTGCCTAGCGGAGATGTTGTTCTGGCTCTCAGTAAACAATTACAGCTCACCTCAGGCTGCTACAGCGATAGAGAGATCCACACGGTTGGTTGCCTCCTTTTATAGTCAATATTCCTGATGAATGTCAAGGTTTTTATGGTTATGAGGTTTTCATTCCCATAAACCAGCAAAATCGTGCAAAGGAAAACCAAGTGTCCTTTGTTTTTGTACTTAGGCTTAGAGATTTTGATCATTCTGTTGAAATGAAGTGATCCACTCTGAAATGATCATGATGTATGACCACATACCCTCTCCTCATTAGGAGACTAATGCCGTTGTTGTCAAGTAGTGGTGGCAACGAAACGTTTATGACACACTGATGAATTGGCGGTACATTATCAGGTGCCACGGTTACCGTTGGAAAGTATTCGACAGAAATAAACTCTGTAGCTAAATATGATTCCGTAGTTCTTGTTGTTGAGCAAAGTGCATGTAATGGGGCTGTGTCATTGGTCCTGACAAATAAAAATATACAAGACAATGTATTAAGTAGACCTTCCGAGGTCAAATGCTTTCCTATCCATGAGTGGAGCTGCATTTAGTCAGCCCTGTAAAGTGAAACCAATGGAATAATCTAAATAAAGACCACCTCAAGTTCTTCTATGTACAGTCCAATACGCAAAAATATATTGGAATATTCTTCAGTATACTGTGTCAATGAATCAAGTCACTGTATAGACTCCTAATAAAATACCATGTTAGTGTCAATGAATCAAGTCACTGTATAGACTCCTAATAAAATACCATGTTAGTGTCAATGAATCAAGTCACTGTATAGACTCCTAATAAAATACCATGTTAGTGTCAATGAATCAATTCACTGTATAGACTCCTAATAAAATACCATGTTAGTGTCAATGAATCAATTCACTGTATAGACTCCTAATAAAATACCATGTTAGTGTCAATGAATCAAGTCACTGTATAGACTCCTAATAAAATACCATGTTAGTGTCAATGAATCAAGTC
>JACXGI010020346.1:0-11230 GCA_016801175.1 Esox masquinongy | reverse complement strand
ATCCCTCCTCTGACAACAGCCTGTCAAGGCTGGCCCTGTCTCTCCAGCTGCACCGCTAACGAAATCAATGCAAAGCGCGAGGACAGAGGGGTCAAGGGGGTTAGCAGGCCAACGGAGGCCTATGGGGGGGGGGGGGGGGCATGGCCGTGCCTGTTGTGACTAGGGTTCATATCTGCCTCTGCTTGAGTCCATCGCTCAACCCCCAACCTTTCATTAAGGGTCATTAGATAGAGATCATTCAGCCGATAGGCCAACACAGCTATGCAGTAACTACTCAGAAGAATGAATGGAATTATAATGGTTGGCAGAAAACAAGTTTCTGATGTAGTGCTTTATGCGGCGTTCAGTCAACGTAAACGAGACAATCCAATGTAATAATTTAGCCCGCTATTTTACAATGACAGGTCAGTGACCAAATATTGCCTTAAGGGCATCTAAACATGCCCCTGTACTATGACAACAGATCATCAATACAATTAGTGACCATGGACATGATAAGACCATTTCGAGAAGGAATCCATTTATGGAAGTCACAGACAGTGAGGAACTAGCTGTGGTGTGTGAATGTGGCCTGTATAGGAAACATACTACTGGGTCGCTGCAGTAATGGAAATGAAATACCCTGAACCTCAGCGAGACTCCGATCGTCAGCTTTTCCGAACCAGAGGGGGAACTCTTCTGGAGTTCATACTACCAGACTCCCGTTACAACCGAGGGAGGAGAGGCTGTTTGTCTTGCTCCTTCCCCATCTCAGCGCGCCCTGTTTCCACAGGCACCGTTTCATCACTGCAGACGCCTGAATACTCCCGCTTACGCTCAGACACGAGTGCAGACAGCGCTCCGAGGTGCTAAACAGGCAGTGTGGTTTGGGCAGGAGGAGCTGTCACGTCATCCGCCATGACAGCCGGTCGGTGTTTTGTGCTGACACAGACGTGGAGCTCATTGACCGCATAGTTCCTGATTATGAAGGAGCCAGTCTGATCTGACAGCACAATCACCGTGTCCCGGATGGTACAGGATGGGCAGGGACCCGCGGGTACAGAGACATTGAGACAAATGTATTCAGGAAGGACAGAGCGATCTTCAGAGAGGGACAGAGATAGGATGCAGATATTTAGAACAGAGAATACACAGTGGCCAAAAGTCATTATGTTGTTCACTGCTGCAGTTCTGACCGCTGGGTTGTCGGGTCCACCATCTTGGGAAAGTGCGAAAGAGAGAAGCGAGAAGGGTAATTTAGGTTGGAGCAGATCCGGCCTGAGAGACAGTAGAGAGCATGACAAGTTGCCTGTAGACAGCAGCTTAATCCTGATTGGGCAGGCTTCCATGACCAGCTCACATAAAGACCTGTGTCACGCTAGCCAGGGTGAGGCGAGGCGGGGCCACTGACCTGCATCTGTCAACTCCCGTCACCTCTCAGCCCCGCAGTCACCCCAAGCTTAGACCGACTAGCCAGCCAATCACCAACCTCAGCCAGGCAGACACTACATTACATACCAACCAGCCAGCCAATCACCACCCTCAGCCAGGCAGACACTACATTATATACCGACTAGCCAGCCAATCACCACCCTCAGTCAAGTAACCACAAAAAGAAAAAGACTTGCTTCGCACTGTCACCAAGATCAAATATTTGGTTCCAACATGGTTTTCACGACTATTAACATAACAAACATTAAAAACCAAGTCTGTTGAAACTGTATCAGTCATTTCATTCATGCCTGGTTTACTCTTTATTATTGTACTTATCCAGAGAGATTAAAGTTGTCACATATCTCAAGTCAATTCATCAAAACCGCTGTTTAACTTCCCAGCGGACCAAAATGTTTATGCACTTACAGGGTGGTCACAATGACACTGAATTCTGGGTAAACACCGTTACGCCCCCTCAGCCTCAGGGTTTTGGCCGAACATCAGAGTGAAATTCAGGGACGATGACGGGCCTGAGCTCATTCTCCACATATCATACAACACTTACCGTCCTAAGCCAGGAGCACATCTCCACGTCCATATTAAACGGCTTTGCTTAGGGCTTTCTTTACAGGGGGCAACAGTCACACTGTCACCCAGGGAGACTAGGAGGAGGACTGGGAGACCGGGAGGAGGTCTGGGAGAGCGGGAGGAGGGTGAGGCTGACAGGGTGGCAGACAGGGGGTGATGTGATCTGAGCGGATGGGCGCGAGAGCCCTTCAAACACAGACAACGGGGAGAGGGAGGGGTGACCTTCAGTGTGGCTGTGCCTGTCACTGGCCACCAGCCCACACACACACGTGCACACACACACGTGCACACACACACACGTGCACACACACACGTACACACACAGCTGGAGTCAGGGACTGTCTAGAGCCAAGCCACCACCAGACAGTGTAAGCCACCATCCACTAAGAGCAGGCTGTTGCCTTGACAGAGGAACACATCAGGACCAATCAAACGGCAGCTCATCAGCAGCGCTGACACATCACTCGGAGAGGGGCATCGGAGCTACGGAAGAGAGGGAGTTGAAAACGTGTCACAATGGGACCCGACGGGTCACTAGGAATCCATTACGCCTGAGTTCATGCTGGCACAGACAGGTCTTTTGATTCTTCCATGGCACCACATCCGTCATTGCTACTCTCCCATTGGTCTTAGGGCTGTTCCATTGGATGAGTATTAAACTCACGACCTCCATCTTGGATGGCTGTGTGAAAGAGCACTTAACCCACAGTTAATCATTTTGCGTTGGCATTGAACACTTTGATGGAGATATAGAGCAGCTAAGTCGAGCACAGTGTGTGTGTGTGTGTGTGTGTATGTGTGTGTGCGTGCGTGTGCGTGCGTGTGCGTGTGTGTATATCGGCGTGCGTGGGTGGGTTTGTGCGTTCCAAATGACTGAGCACTACACCAATAAGTGGGAGGGCGGAGTGCAACGGTGTGAAGGGGATGACTACAAACCTTCCAGACAAACTGGTCCCATCTTCTAGCCAGTACATCACCATGACTACACCACATCTAGAAACTCGTCGGAGCTGGAAAACCACTAATGCTCGTAACACACTGAAGGGCAAACAAAGCAGGAGGGAGTTCAAGGAAGCAGCGTAACCAAGGCAACAGACACATAGAACCCGCACCGTGGAGGGATCCTGAGTCTACAGGTTCTACATGTCTGTCAGCCCCTCCCATCTCATCACACTGTGGAGGATCTGTCAGCCCCTCCCATCTCATCACACTGTGGAGGGATCCTGAGACTACAGGTTCTACATGTCTGTCAGCCCCTCCCATCTCATCACACCGTGGAGGGATCCTGAGACTACAGGTTCTGGTTGTCTGTCAGCCCCTCCCATCTCATCTGGGGCCTCTTCCTCTACAGCATGTCCACTACAGCCGTCAAGGTTAAACAGTACACAGAAGTCAAGTTTACTCCAATAATACTCCAGACAATAACTACTGGAGCCCTTCTCCTGGGAACATTGCTCACATTGCAGCCATGCATCTTCCACATGCTGAGAGATAACTTGACACTTTGTGAAATAACACAGAACAAATGTTGTTTCATGGTGAACATGAAGTGAACCTTCTGTCCCAGTAGCCTGGAGAGACAGAGTACAGAGGCAGACAACAGCAACCAGGACAGGAGGTGATGTCATCCCAATTTGCCTGCTGGCTTCCAGGACTGCCTGGCTAAAGTAGCCTTACCAGTGTAATCCCATTACAGCTAATCCCAGTTTGGTACCTCTCTCCTGGGTACAGCTCAATGCTCCGCGCCTCCACCGCAGCCCCCCTGCCCATGACTCTCTGAGGCAGGATGTGATGAGGGCAACATGGGGGTTAGGGTGCCTCCATTAATTGAGATGTAAGAGGTACAGTAACATGGGAACCTACTGACTGGCTGTGTGGATGCCTCATTGGCCCAGAGAACGTATGTCATCCAAACACCGGGTCTCTTTAGGGAGGAGAGTGCGGGTTTTGGGCTAATCCTATTCAAGCCTATGGTGGGACAGTGCCCATAGGGGCTGAGAATTGATGAGGTCATAGACAGCAGGCAGACATAATGCTGGCCAGGCTTTCTACAGGTCCATTGTTTCACCGCTTAGACCTTCACATGGAGAGGCGCGTGATACTGCAGGTCTTCATGGATGTGCGACAGTAAGTGTGATCATTGTGATCACTGTGGTAGTGTCAGTTGATCGTGTAATAGTTGTGATAATGTCAGTTGACAGTGTGACAGTTGTATTAGTTGGGGTATTGTTGGTTGATAATATGACAATTGTGATAGTGCCAGTTGATAGTGTTATAGTTGTAATAGTGTCAGTTTGACAGTTCTGATAGCGTCGGTTAATAGTGTGATGGGTCAGTTGAGACAGTCTGGAACATTGCTGTGTAAAGGCAGCAGTATGTGCAGTTTCTACACCCACAGCTCAAAGATAAAGGAGAGGACGGCATCCTTGTCCTAGGCTTCTACTAGAAGATGCACAGCACATCCTCTATCAGTGAAAATCAATCTAGAGTGTATTACTAAACAGCAACTGATCCATACATCGTATGCTGCAGCACTTCTGTTTGAGTAAATGAATAGCATTGATAATGGCACCAGGCCCAGTGTTGTCCTGTTCTGGTCCTGGCAATTCCCCTGGGAGTCTGGTATGTCCACAAACACAGAAAAGCACCTAATTAAACCATCATATAGAAACAGAAAGCGGCCCTGTGGATCAATACACCCTGCCATTACTATGACTGGAAGGATCTCCCAAACAAATTATGTAACTGAGCAAGCAAACATTTTTATTGTAATTAATATTAATGAAACAATTAGCTTTGTTCCTTCCCTGACTGCAGGCGAGGCATAATGCACTTTCAAGCTGTTGTCTTTTGGTTACTGAATCTACAGTATGAAGTTTGTCAAAGATGGAAAAGATTAATGGAATAGGTTAGGTCTCTAATTCTTGTTCTACCCCTGTATTTACTAAACCAGTGACCTTTTAAAAAAGACCTAGCCAGCCAATAACAAAGATCGTCAGAGACTGAGGTAGTAGGTGAGGTTGAAAGTGAGGCAGAGACTGAGGTAGACAGTGAAGGTGAGGCAGAGACTGATGTAGACAATGAAGGTGAGGCAGAGACTGATGTAGACAATGAAGGTGAGGCAGAGACTGAGGTAGACGGTGAAGGTGAGGCAAAGACAGAGTTAAACGGTGAAGGTGAGGAAGGCTGAGGTAGAAGGTGAAGGTGAGGAAGGCTGAGGTAGACTGTGAAGGTGAGGAAGGCTGAGGTAGACGGTGAAGGTGAGGAAGGCTGAGGTAGACGGTGAAGGTGAGGAAGACTGAGGTAGACGCCGAAAGTGAGGAAGGCTGAGGTAGACTGTGAAGGTGAGGAAGGCTGAGTTAGATGGTGAAGGTCAGGCAAAAGCCAAGTCAGACAGAAAGAGCCAGAGCTGCTCTCTCCTCTAATCCGGTCCCTGTTAAACACTGAAAGAGGAGAATGATGAGCCCTATACCCAGGCTCTCAGGGGTGACAAGTAGAAGCTGACATATGCAGACTGAAGCCTTATCAGCAGCCGCTCACAGGGGGGTTTGCACTGAGATTTCCATAAATCAGAAGTAGGTGGAGGAAGTGAAAGAGTTCATACTCTCATCTGCACCTCTCTGGAAGAGTGATGCAGTGTTTGGAGTGGTGTAGTCTGGGATGGGGGTGCTAGTTTGGAGGAGTGGTGTAGTCTGGGATGGGGGTGCTAGTTTGGAGGAGTGGTGTAGTCTGGGATGGGGGTGCTAGTTTGGAGGAGTGGTGTAGTCTGGGATGGGGGTGCTAGTTTGCAGGAGTGGTGTAGTCTGGGATGGGGGTGCTAGTTTGCATTCCTCCAGCGGTCTTCCTCCTCACAGCGGTGTGGTCCGTTGTGGCCTGCTGCATCCAGACTCTTTGTGGAACTGATCAAACAAATGTAAACTCGACGTGTCCTTGAGGAATAAATGGCCCATATTTGTCATGTGTTTTTCGAAATGCAAGGGAAGTCTAAGAATCTGGAAAACATACACCTCAGGCCACGTTCAAAACTGACAGAGTCGGACAGGGTACGATGCTAAAGCGCGAACACACTATCATGTTCACACATCGTGGGACAAATGCAACGAAAGGCCACAAGCAAACCATCTTTTCTAACCCTAGCCCTGTCTTCAATATCCAGGAGGAGGGTTGTGTACCTGCCGCCTCTGAAGAGTGAAATGTCACAGTCAGGGGAAGCCGGAGGAACATTCAGACCAGAAAAGATGTGCATCACATCTCCGTCAGTAAAGGTCAGGCCCCCCTTGTCATCCAGGGTCACCTAGCAACAGGCAAGTGGTTGGATGACACACAAGTCACTTTTGACGCGTTTCAATATTCGTCGGAGGAGCAGAAACCCTGCATCTCTGTATTGTCTCCTGATGAGATAAACTGACATGTACAGCACATCACGTGTTTCATTTCCATGTTTAAACACTGTTCATCTACCCTCCGTTGCTAACACAATATGTACATATGTAGCATTTATACCCGAATGCATGCACGTATGCACAGATTCGGATTCGGATACCGGTCAAAAAACTAGCACCCCCATCCCATTCAAGTGAATGGGTAAGGGTGTCCAAACATTTGCATGGTACCGTATGTACGTATTCATTTCACAATGCAGGCCTTCTTCATGCCAATATGAAGTATGTCTCCAACGCCTGACCCTCCTGATCTACAGCAACAGTAGTGAGTGCTGGAAGGCTGGCCCCTCCTTGACTCCAGTTGCCTCTAGCCTTTGTGCTCCTGCCCCCTTCTAATCCCTGTCATTCCAGCTGTCAGGACCACACCCCCTTAAATTAGCAGTCCCACCAGCAGCCATTCAGGCAAGGACACCACAACTACGGCAACTGAATTATTCAAAGCTCTTGCTTTGAATGACGCAATTCCAAACAATGGCTTATAGTCCCAGATGCTTTACAATCAGATGGGAGGGATTAGAGATTCAAGTCAATGTGTCCAATCCTCTCTACAATTGCTTCATAAAAAATAAATGTAATAATAACAATAATACTAGAGTGCCCTCAAGGCAAAGGAACATCCTATGACCTGCCTGAGGTAGTGAAAACACGTGTTTTCTTTTTAATATCCCGTCTAAAGAAATAGTAGATAAACATGACCTGATTACCAACGCCTAGCAAGACCCAGACGCTTCGCCTTTTGATTAACTCATTTTCCCAAACCCGGAGTGACGACAGGCACTGATAAGGTCCAATCAGATCACAAAGGCTATTTGATATCTGCATATGTATCCCCATTGTGAGCCTGAATGGAAAGGTTTACTGCAGGTATGGTATGATTTATGTAACACAAGCAGAGCAAAAACATAAGCCTCCTTATTTTCAGAAAGCAGATAAGGATATAATTTCAATTTCACAGTTTAACGGCTATATTTAAAACAGTGTGCAATACAAACAAAGGCCAATAATTAGATTATTAATTATAAGTCTGCACAAGCCAATACATAATGAATCCCCTTCCTTACCATTTTGTCAGAGAAACAAGGACTTCTGAAGGAAACAAGAGGATTTCATACCAGATGAGATCTGAACACCAGGTCCTTGATTCTGACCTTCATTTCTGTGCCAAAACTGACAAGCAGGGAACCATTTCCCCCTGGAATCTTCCATCCTTGCGCAATCGCCACAGGGGTTAGTCTTGAATGCATTCATTCCCATATCTCTTTGGGCCGGAACTGAATAAATGAACAAGTGATGAGCTCAGAGATACATCTTTTTCGTCTCCACATCTCTGCCAGGATAGATGCCGTCCTTACTGTTGCCCCAGGCAACCATGTTAATGAATCTCCATGCAGGAATAAAGCAGAGCAATTACTGCATTTTGTCTGAGAGGTGAGATGGGTGGCTAATGTAATCAGAAAAAAAGCACAGGGACTTGTCTGGGATATGGGAGGGATCTCACTTATCTTAGCAACACTTACGACTCACTGCTAATGTTAATGAGGAATCAAAAGACCATTGAGTTGGAATCTGTGATTACACACAAACTGGCAGTGATTCCAGTTGGCATTAGAGATCTGCTCCAGTTTCACACTGAAAATGAGTTGGGCTTTCTATTACAGGATGCTGCCATTTCACAAAATGATCATACAAGGTTGATATAACCCATGTTGCTTAGAGAGCATAAGTAATGAAGAAAAGCAGTGGATTATGGGAGAACCTTTGACTTGGTTTGGTGTCAGTCAGCTTGGTCGGCCAGGTGAAGACAGTCTTACTTCCATACTTATTGATCTGCCAGGGGGCTGGAGGTGGGGCTGGAGGTGGGGCTCTGTGGATTGTTTAGGTGTGGTTGTTTAAAACCCATTATGAACTGTCTGGTTCAAGCCCTGAATGCCAACTGGCTGATAGCTATGATATACAGTATCAGAATGTATACAAAGGCTATGAAAAACATATTTTACTTTACTAATTACACAAGTAACCAAGCTGTTTGTGATAGCAGTAATAAACTAGGGGTATTGTTTGTATCGTGCCTAACAGCACTGAGCTGTGGTATACTGGCCTTATACCACAGCACCTCGGGACTTACTGTTTTAGCAACAAGCAGCACTAATGTACTCTCGAGGAGTAGAGAGGGGCAAGGGAAGACAAAAGAGAAATGTTTTATCTCCTTAGTCGAGCAGCCATGCTAAATCATTTAGGCAGCTCATCCAAGGGCAATTTAACAGCATCTCAGATTCAGTCCGTCATTAGTACACCCAGGCCACGATATGGTGAAACAAAACCAGAACCAGGTGAAACATTAAAGGATCATGGGACATGGGCCGGAGCACTAGAGCAGGGCAGAGTGCCTGCTGCGACGTTTTCTGGTGCACTCGGCTGTCTCACACGCGGGTGAGACAACATAACCCGATGTACCAGACAAAGTCCAACTGAGCTAATAGCTAAATTGCATTCGGAGTGTGAAAGACAATAGGACAAAAATACGTTTGTTTTAAAGTGAGGAACATGCAACAGAACAATATGTCTTTATGTGTAAGCTGTCTCCGGCACCATTACCCACCCTCTGAGCCATCACGCGGATCGTACTGAGAGGATAAAGTCCTGAGCTTCATTCCAGGCAGAACCAGTGACTGCCGCCCCGAGGCCAACTAACACTATCCTTCCCTCTGCGGACTCCTCAGCACGGTCGATGGTGTGGGATCTGAAGCCTAGATGGAAAAGGTCCATTTTTATCTCCCCCAGAAACATGGTGTTTCTCTCACCGATGTCTCAGTGAAGAGCTGACCAAGCACGGTGTTCCCCTTTTCCTATCGATTGTGTGAAAGGTAATACTCTACCTTAAAGATCTGGCCTGTGGCGTTGAGCAGAATGGATGATTCCTTTGCCAACCAGCCTAAATCACACCGGGCTCCTAATCCACACGTTTGTTTCAGGTATTTTAATTAAAAGGAAGGGATTTGGGAACAAATGTGTTATACTGCCTGCTGGACATTTCTCTGCCAGGGATTATTCTGGGAATGGATGTGCTGCACTAATAAAGGAAAAGAGAGACTGATGTAATCCCCTCAGGTCTCTGACTAAAAACCACAGCAGTTAATATGAGATGGGTTACGTCACATATGAGTAGTCAAAGTGACCACGCATCTGTTTTTCATTTAGCAAAACTTCCCAAACGTACGCATGAAAGAGGACCACAATAGCAATAAGTCACTGACTTTTTGGTTTCATAAGATATAAATTATGTTTACCCTATGCTCAAGTTTACATGTTTAATTTGGGATTGTGGCCCTGCCTCATCACAACACATCCCCAGCATTTTCAGGAGAGTCAAAGGTCGAGACCTCGGACGACAAACCGGTCTGCTTCTTATCTGCTTACTCAATTAGGAAGTATTCTCTTGGACATACGTGCTGGAAGGAGAGCACATTCCCCCGCCAACAACCACGACTGAGCTTGCAGGCCCATTCACCACAAGGTGTACACTCTAAAAAGAAAAGGTTCTTGGAGGAACTAGAGTGCCCTATGGGGGAACCCGTAGAATATCTCAAGAATTCCTCTTAATTGTTACTCTCAGAGGTCTATTTGTCAGAGGGCTATTGAGAACACAGCTGTATGACAGAAGCCTTTGAGTGAAGCGGTTTTCACTCACACTAGGAAGGTCTGTATTGATGAGTCATTCTCCTGATACACAGTATGATCGATAGAGCTCCAGGGGCCAACAAACATCCACAAATATGAGGAACTGACACTGATGCCATGTTCTATTTACAGAAACCCGGACTACAGACCAGTGAACCATTGCGGGGCTATAACCCTCCAGACTGGTTCTCTCATGCCAAGTGGCTTTGAGACGTGTGTATGAATGTCAGAGCCTAATCCAGACTGAGCATAGAAAAAGAGATTATTTCATATTTATGTGCGTCAGCGTTCTCTGGACGAAGAAACTCTCTGAAATACCTCAAATGCCACAGTCAGCTCTCTGACAGCTGAAAGACCTTTTGTGAAGCAACGAGGAGTGTCAAAGCAGCATCCTAGACACTTTTTACTAAAGACTGTAAAAGTAAAAAAGAAATGTTCCCTGATAATGTCAAAATGTTTTTACAATGTTAGTTCCTTACAGGTATAATATTCATGATATTAATATAGTGGGGTAAATATATGGTGGCTGCTTTAACAATGGCACAGATATGTGTACGTCAACAGGAATTAGAATCAAAGACTTTGATTTCAAAGCCTCGTCTTAGAACCAGCGCTCTGTTCCATTCCCTACAAACAGCCAACCGAAATTACCTATTTATAATAATAAATGCTCTTATCTATCCCAGCAGTCATTTGTGTGTCTTCCTTGCAGATGTGGGTGTAGGCCTGTAAGATTTTGGTTCCAACCGGCACTGTTGAAGGCAGAGAAGAAGAGCAAGCGAATGGGCTGGTTTGGCGGCTTGAGGGATAACACGGGCCCGCTGAGAGAAAGGATTAGCAGGATTTACAGGCAGCATCTTGGGTGTGCAGCTCACATCCCAAAATGTGCTGCTTCCATCTTAGTCACTGCTCTGAAATTTCACGAGAACCCTTCAAAGCAGAGACCATGAATTTGCAAAAGCTTGACAGTGAGTGGGATCAAACAAAGCCACAACGAGCTATAGGTCAGTCTGAGGTTAGAGGAGCAACTATTCTATCACTTAAATTAACCTTTCATATTGTATGGGATCTTCTCAAGCTTTTGTAATAGAGATGACACACGTATCAGC
>JACXGI010020345.1:0-11119 GCA_016801175.1 Esox masquinongy | reverse complement strand
GTAGAGTCGAGCTGGTACCATGCAGTGGAAAAGCGCCCAAAGCGAGTAGAGTCGAGCTGGTACCATGCGGTGGAAAAGCGCCAAAAGATATACTTCATTTGGTTTGGAAACTGAAATGTGTGCCCATTTTGTTCCCCATGTCCAGGATTGAAAACCACAACAGGGATGACACACTGACAGTAACACTCAGTCCCAATGTTAATTGGCCAAAACCCATTCACTACACAGCACACTGCATTAAGTCACTTTTATTGGGACAGTATGCTCAGATCTTCATGATAAAGGAGGAAAGCTAAGAGAGCGACTTTTTCCATATACAAAATGAGAAACAAATCTGGAAATTCTCATTAACACAGCGGAACACTAACGCAATGTTGCGCACAAACACACACACACACACAAGGGAAACCACCTGTGTTAATTCCAGCAAAGTCAATTCTTCTCCAGACAGATCCTAGTGAATATTGAGATGCATTCCAAATGGCAGACAATTTCCTACCTCGCAGACTCCTTCTGCCCAGGAGCCACAGGGCTCTATTCAGACACAGTGGTCTACCTAGGTGTTGGAGTGCAAAATGGGACGTAGCCTTGAACGCACACCATTTGAAGGTAATGAAGACAAATACACAGAAACAATCTGCTGAAACAGCTCTCTACAGTGCACTGTCTCTGGGTGTGTCTGTGGGTCTGTGTGTCTGTGTGCCTGTGTATCTGTGTGTGTGCTGAAACATATAACATTGATTTATGCTGAGTCTAATGTGTTTAAAGCCAGCTTTCAGCTCTGACTGGTCAGTGGTTTTACTGGAGTCTAGCATAAGGAGTTTACAACAGCAGTCCCCGAGGAACTGACAGGCAGGACTGCTGATTTCTCCTAGAATTACCCACAAGGCTTTGATTCAAGGTCATGGGCTACATACGTCCATTACATGCATTTCAGGTAGAAACAAATTTGCAGAAATGCATCCAACCAGATTTGCACAGAACAAAAGGTCCATTGATGTTTCACAACAATTGTTGAACTGTGCCCAAATGAATCCAGTTGGTTCACAGTCTTGGGGTATTTGACCTGCGTGCTGAGATCGATGGCTTACTCAAGGTGTTAAGCTTATTAACACCATGTCTTAGAATCAATCTTGAATCTGGTGCACTTTTGCTGGGCTGCAACAATGTTCTGCTCTTTAATGGTTGTGAGTTATTCTTTATTTGTCCCAGGAACACTATTTCATCAGCCGATAATAACGACAAAGAACGACTGCAGAGAGGAGAGAGAGAGGAAGATCGAGAGGAAGAAAGAGATAGAGGGGGGTGTGACAGAGAGGAAGTTAGAGAGGGGGAAGGATATATTTCGTTAACAGGGAAGATGAGGTGCTACGCACCATTGATTGGCAAACTGCCAAGCAATGATGGATAGAGCAGAGAGGAAGGCAAATGAGGAGAGTGTGGGGGTGGCCAAGTCTGCCATGACTGAAGGAGGAATGGAAGACGTCTACACTGAGGGAGGGAGATTGGGCAAAATAGAGAAAGACAGACAGTGAAAAGAGGTTAAGAGAAAGACAAAGATAGAGAAAGACAAAAGGAAAGAGAGAGAGCAAATGAGGGCAAGATGGAGAGTGTTACATATTGTATAGTACAAAAAAGAAAGAGATAAGACAGCACACTCCACAGTCAGAGAGACACGGAGGGAGACAAAGAGAAGGAACAGAGAGAGAGAGCGGAGGATAAGAAGTGTGTGTTTCCACACACAGCGGGGGGTGATTTCCCAGTCAGCCTGAATACTAATAGCGGGCAGAAAGCATCCGTTACAGCACCAACTGTGTGTGACCGTGTGTGTGTGTGTGTGTGTGTGTGTGTGTGTGTGTGTGTGTTGGTAACGTTTTTTGTGACAGATGTCATCGTCAGGGTAACAGAACCCCACACCACAACAGAAGATGGCTGACAGTATAAACTAGCACTGTAGTCCCACTGCTATTCAAAGCGTGAATCCCCCCTCGTCATAGATCCAAAAGCAAAAGAAGAAGAGTGAACAAGTTCTGGGTGACAGGAGTACGTGGCATCACATGCGATCAGAATCAGAAATTGCAAAGACAAGTTCAGGGCTTGATCCTGTCTGTTACGTCCCTCTAAATACATGTGCAGACTAAGTTGTTATTCAAGATACTCTTAAAAGATGTGGGGTTTTACACATTTGTTGATAAATGTGCAGGAACTCTGCATTCCTAGCCTCCAGGGGAAGCTGGTTCCACCACTGGTGCTCTGACTGGGGAGCCCTCCATGGAGTAGGACGGCCAAAGACCAAGGGTGGCAGAACAAAGAGCTTGGATAATACGGATCTAAGGATGAGCAGTACCCCTTGATACTCAGTAGGCAATTACAATGGTCTTGTAGAGAACGCAAGCTTCAAATGGAAGCCAGTGGAATCTGCAGAGGAGCGGGTGACATGCGACAACTTGGGAAGGTTGAATAAAAACCCATCAATCTAAGATTTCACTGCATTCTGTACCCAACACCATAGACAAACCCCTCATCACCACCATCATCATTACCACCATCATCATCAATACCATCATAATCAACTCTATTATCATCACCACCATCATCATCATCACCACCATCATCATTACCACCATCATCATCAATACCATCATAATCAACACTATTATCATCACCACCATCATTATCAATACCATCAACATCATCAACGTCATCATCAACACCATCATTATCAACACCATCATGGCTTCAGGTTACACACAGAAATCAACCATCACAGCAGAATGACACTCAATTTTCTGGGCCAGAAACAAACAACATGAACTGTATTTAGACTGTACTTAGAACTGTATTTAGACAGACAACCACACTGTAGGTTTCTGGGACAGAGATTTCTAAGGAAGTAAAATACACCAGATAACACAGATTCTCTCTGGATCAAATTGAGGCAGAGATAAATAAGGAGAGAGGCTGAGACCAGAGGGGTAGCAGGACCAGAGGTGCAGCAGGGCCAGACCAACAGCAGACCAGGCCAACACCAAGACCAAACACCAGACCAGAATAGACCTAAAACCTTGTGACCCAGAAAAGGAATCCCCAGGCCTTTGTAAGGAGTAGATGAGACCAGGGGCACACAACAGAGGAGGGATTAGACACATAATAGACGGTCACAATAGCAGACAAACACACACACACACACACTCAGAAACACTCAGACACAGAGTGAACAAAAGAGGTGGTGTGAAAGAGGGTGTCGTGAGAGAGAGGTAGGGGGTGAGGTGGGGACAGAGGGGTGAGCTGGGGAGAGAGAGAGGCAGGTATACAACGGCTGTCCGTAGAGGCACTGTGATAGTCAAGGTCAGAGTTGCATACATAAACACACTGTTATTAAGACCCCGGAAAGAGACACACACAAACACACACACACACGCATATGGCAAAACAGACAGCACCAGCAGACAACTGACTGTGTGAGTGGCAGGTAGATTATCTTCCAGAGAAAGGGAATGACAGGAAGTGAAACAGTCAGACTATGGACTTTTGTCCCCAATGCCAGTCTATCCCCTATATAGTGCACTACTGTTGAATATTCTCAAGTCAAAACGGGTGCACTATATTGAGAATAAACTGTCATTGCTGACACAGGCATGGAGTAGAACCTCTGTTCTCTGTGAATTACTATTTGACCAGAGAGTCTTGATTATATTAGTCACATCTACCACATCGCTTAAGAAACCAACAGACTGTGGTTAGTGCAAAACGTGTGGTAATTTTGAAATGGTTCATCCTATGTGGACAGAAATACCCTGAAGTTAAAGCTCAAAGGCGACAAAATGACGTCTTAGCCATTGTGTAAAGTGTGAGGATGAAGTTAGTCAAATCGACTGTCGACTCTATTTCGTCACAGAGTGATAGAACACAGTGCTGGAATACAGAGTGATGGAAGACAGAACGACGGAATTCAGTGACAGAATACAGAGTGCTGGAATACAGAGTGATGGAACACAGAGTGATGGAAGACAGAGTGACGGAATACAGAGTGCCGGAATACAGAGTGCCGGAATACAGAGCACTGAAATACAGAGCGCTGGAATACAGAGTGATGGAAGACAGAACGACGGAATTCAGTGACAGAAAACAGAGTGCTGGAATACAGAGTGATGGAAGACAGAGTGACGGAATACAGAGTGCCGGAATACAGAGTGCCGGAATACGGAGTGCCGGAATACAGAGCACTGAAATACAGAGCGCTGGAATACAGAGTGATGGAAGATGGAGTGATGGAATACAGAGTGCCGGAATACTGAGTGCCAGAATACAGAGTGCCAAAATACAGAGTGCCGGAATAGAGAACGCTGGAATACAGAGCGCTGGAATACAGAGCGCTGGAATACAGAGTGCCGGAATACAGAGTGCCGTAAATACAGAGTGATGGAATACAGAGTGGCGGAAGACAGAGTGACGAAATACAGAGTGATGGAATACAGAGTGCCAATACATGATTCTCCTACAGCAATATCTGACAAATACTATATGAGCTCATTTTAAGATATCATGAAGCAGTTTAGAAGAAAAAATATGCACTTGTAAATTACTTATCAGCCGCATGAAAAATAAAGATGCCAGACAAGTGTATTTGGCCTACTGAAAGCCTACTCAAGAAATGTGGTTTTTTTTTTTTTTTTTTTACTATTTTAATACAATTTCAATTCAGCAGATTTCATATTCACAGTGGGGCACTGTGTCTTTGCATCCTAGAGTTAATTTAGTTCACACTGGAACAACGATAATGCCTTTTAAGAGATTGGCAAGCAACAGAGATGAGTTAATTGAGAACTCCTTAGGCCGGTGGTTCTCGAACATTTTACACCTCATACCACCTCTGAAAATATTTAATTGAATATATATCCCCTAAATGGACCATTGCGTACCACCTGTGGTACACGTACCATGATTGAGAACCAGTGCTTTAGGCTATAGGCTTATTATTCACTTAGTCAAGTAGGACCCTTTTGGATTCCATGTAGAATCCTCAGTGGAAAGGGTTATACATGGACCCAAAAAGGGTTCTTCAATGGGAACAGAAGAGTATCCCTTTCAAGTTCCAGATACCACCTTCTTCACTAAGCGTGTGGGCAAAGATTATAAACTACGCTACTAAATCAACAAGTAGCGTAAATTAGTTATAATGCTAATTTCATTACTTTTCAGAAGCACACCTAAAACAATGTTAGGAATGTATAAGGGTTAAAGTGCTAAAATAGTTCATACAGGCTATGCTGATGTGTACCCTAAAGGTTAAAGGTCAAAGCTCTGTCGACCTGAACATTCCAGAAATGGGATAACCGGTCATACTGTACGCAAGAAATGCTTTGCAGCATCCTGACCTAGTTTGTCATTGGGTAGAACTCCACAGGGACAAATGTATGGGACAGAGAGAGGAAACTAAGAGCGAAAATCACTGTAGAAAATCATCTCCCCAGATGGACCTGAAAGCCCAGGGGTCTGGCCCATGGACTATATTCAACGCACCAAACATGTATGGACTTTAAGAGTGTGATGCCTCAGCATAATGGACTGTCAGATGTTTTACATAATATCTAAACAGTGATCAGGGGGATTTGCATATATTTACATAACCAATCTAATTTTGAACTCATCCAGTAATGTTGTTGCGTTTAAGGTCCCTAGAACATATACATCTATTCTGTTTATATTTTTTACAGGCAATGTTTCAGTAGTGTAAAAGCAAAGCCCTAGAAATACCATAAAAATTAAAAATATTGAAATACCATAAACACTGAAAACATTGAAATACAGTAAGCATGCAGTTCCTGCAGATCATCCAGCCAGTGGCAGCTTTAATGTTGCTTTCTACCTGACTATAAAGATGATAATGGACAAATGCTGGGGAAGGTCGAATGTTGGTCAAGGTCTGACGTCAGTGAAGGTCAAATGTTGGGGAAGGTCTAATGTTGGCCAGAATGTCATCTTTGTCCACCCGGTTGTCCACGTCTTTGTCCACCTGGTTGTCCTTGTCTTTGTCCACCTGGTTGTCCCTGTCTTTGTCCACCTGGTCATCCCTGTCTTTGTCCACTTGCTTTTGCAGCTGATTATGCCTAAAGACTCTGAACACAGTCCATCTGAATATATTGACCTGCTGGTCATCTGAACATGCATTTTCCCAATAAAAGGTACTTTTCTCAGAGCCAGAGGCGACTGGCCACAACACTGAGTGCCGCTCCCCTCTAGGTTTCCTACTAGGATTTTACCCTACTAGATACTGTGCATCAACTCTTGTTGTTGCTTGCTCTTTGGGGTTTCTAGGCTGGTATCGGTGAAGGTCTGGTGTTGGTGAAGGTCTGGTATCGGTGAAGGTCTAATGTTGGTGAAGGTCTAGTGTCGGTGAAGGTCTGGTGTCGGTGTGTCAGTCTAATTCAGAAGACAAATGCAGGGCACGTGTAGGGGGTTTATTCTGTAATGAACAGGCAGAGAGTCCACCCACTGAGAAGCATCTCTGGTGATGTGGGTCCTGTCATGTTCGGTCTCCTGGGCCGCGGTACTGAAGACGGACGGTGACCTTATCCAATCACCTGCTATAATTAGCTGTTACAGTGTGTAATGGTTGGTGTGTGTTTCTCTCACACCTCTTTTCCTCTCTCCCCTAGCTCTCTCCTTCTCCCCCTTTCCCCCTCTAAAGCTGATTCTCCCTCTCCCATCTCCACCTCTCTCTCCTCCCTCTTCCATCTCTCCCTATCTGCTGTCTCACCATCTGTTCCTGCAGTGTGAGTCCCAGGCCAGATCTGAGCCATGACACCTGGGCTCCTCCACCACCTGCCTGTATAACAACACTCTCCCTCCATCCCTCTATCTCTCTCCCTCCATCTCTCTCCCTCATCCCTCCATTCCTCTCCCTCCATCTCGCTCCCTCCATCTTTCTCCCTGCAGCTCTCTCCCTCTCCATCTCTAGCCCTTATCTCTCTCCCTCCATCTCATCACTTTCTCTCTCCCTCCATCCCTCTCCCGCTATCTCTCTCCCTCTAACTCTACCTCCACCTGTCTCTCTCCCTTACTCTCGCTCCTCTCTACCTTCATCTCTTCATCACTCTCATTCTGCCTACACTCACCTCAGCTTTTTAATCATCCCATCCTCTTTCCACGCATTCTTCTTTTTCTCTCTTCTCCCATCCTGAAACATCATATCATTGAGAGACTTTACACTGTTTAGTCAAATATATTGACTCCCTATTAGCCTAACTACCTGTGTGTGTGTGTGTGTGTGTGTGTGTGTGTATGTTGGGGGTGTGTATGTGTGATCCAAAGTTCAGCTGAAGGCGTCAGAAGCCGTCTGTCCATCAGAAGCCGAAATTAATATTTCACACTGCAAGCGCACGCGCACACACACTGCTGTAATGCTCTCTGAGAATCAATTACGCTGGCACCAGGTTGTGTCAAGGTCACCTTCCACTCTGCTTCTCAGCATGTCTGTATGTGTGGTGAACGTGTGTGTGTGTGTATGTGTGTAGGTGTGTGCTCCATGGGAGTGACTTTTTAAAATTGTTTATGTAAGTGTGTCTTCCACCAGCTATGGCAGGAGGGTCAAAATGCTGCAATATTACTGCCATTATCAACACACACAGCAGTAAAGATCTGAATATTGTCTCAATCTCTAAGACTGTTTTTATAACTCCCTCTTTTCCTCTGTCTGCATTTCCCTCCATCTCTCTTTCCTTTTCTCTCTCTCTCTCCCATCTCTCTCTATTGATCGCTGAGTTCTCCAGCTGTAGCACCTCTTCACCAGATCTCAAGGCCCTACAGAGGGTGTTGTGAGAGACAGAGGTCAACAGGCAGAGGTAAACAGCCAGAGGTCAGCACATCCTAGCTCCCTGTCACCCATGTTACCAGAGCATAGAACTGACGGGACCCTGTACAGCTTCTACACTCTAGCCATTAAACTGTAACTGACGGGACCCTGTACAGCTTCTACCCTCTAGCCATTAAACTGTAACTGACGGGGCCCTGTACAGCTTCTACCCACTAGTCATTAAACTGTAACTGACGGGACCCTGTACAGCTTCTACCCACTAGTCATTAAAGTGTAACTGATGGGACCCTGTACAGCTTCTACCCACTAGTCATTAAACTATAACTGACGGGACCCTATACAGCTTCTACCCTCCAGCCATTAAATTGTAACTGATGGAACCATGTACAGCTTCTAACCCAAAGCAATAACACTGTTAAACATGACAATCATCTGTATTGTCCCAGTTGCGAAACATGTTGAGCAATCAGGGAACAACTGTAAAAACAAACAACAACAACATTGAAAACTGAGACACCATATAACAGACATGCAAACCACATATAAAAAGAAATAATGCAGTCGGCTGCAGTCTACTAACACTATGTATCACAATTTTTGTTCCTGGGTAGTAAGTGTTATTTCGTAATTGTTTGAACTGATGGGTTTAAGGCCCCTGTAGTTATACTACTATTCATATTACTGGAAAGATCTAGAAAGTTCTAGAAATTTACTCATCACTGAATCTATCTGGAATGTTCTGGAATATAGGTACATTTCAAAATATCACTGTCCGGGTCACAAAAGCAAAGTTTTGGGGGAATAATAGCCATTTCGATACTTTTGAGGCTTGAGCAATTAGGAACAACAAAAAAATGTGGTTACATGGTGCGAACACTCGCAGTGCAAAAGTGCAAAGTGCAAATTATGCATTATTTCAATGTGCATATTTGGAAAGTGTACTGTATAGCCAGTGGAATAAAAGAGTTATTATATCTGTCACAGGACAATCTAGGATAATACTACCTCTAAATGTCTTGTAAAACAGGGTTATCATGGTTTTGCAGACATCAAGAGTTTCTCTATTCCTTACTTTTTCTTTTTAATTTCTTTCTGTTTATCTTTCCCAGACAGAAAGGTCGCTTGTGCCCATTTTTACAGACAAAATCTGTGTTCTACTTGTTGTTCTAGTGTGGTTCCCAGGTACTTACAAGTACTGACTAGTTCAATATCCTTACCCTTGACCACAGCGGGCAAGGGCTTCTGTGACTGCTATCTCAAGTCAGTAGTCATGTCTTTGGTTTTAGAGACATCAGTTGGAGGGAGCAGTTTTCACACCATGACACAAAGTGATCCATCACAGGCCCATGCTCAGACTGTCCATCCTGCTGTGGACTGACGATGACAGAGTCATCAGCTAACATAATGATGAGTCTGCTTTTGTAATCGCCAAGACAGTTGTTAGGGTACAGCATGTAGAGGAACGAGTATGCATCCGTGGGGATGCGGCAGAAGAGCCACGCTGCTTTGACATGATGCCATTCACTGACACCTGTTGGGACCGGTCAGTAATGAAGTCCATCATCCAGTTGGAGACAAGGTTGTCCGCTAGCATGTGGGCTAGATAGTGTTAATTTAGACGAAAGATCAGTCCACAAATGTCTGGCAGGCATTTTTTGGCCCTCCAAGTGCTTATAGTGGTTTATAGCAGAGTGATTGCGGCATCCTCCACCCCTCTTTCAGCCTTTTATGCAAATTGCAGATGGTCTAGGGAGTTGTCCACATGACACAGGACCTCCGACTTGATGAATGTCTCAAAGGACATCACCTGGGATGTCAAGTCTAAGTCATATAACATCTCGTGAGAATTGCATTTGGCCAGTGGAACTACAGCAGCATACTTCCAGAGATTTGGTACATTATGCAATATGTTTAAGATATAACATGAAAAATTCATGTCGAGTGACTACTGCTGAGTGACTACTAATGAATGACAACGACATGAATGCGCTGCACTGTCCCCTCTTCATACTAACCCTTGACTTGACTTCATCAAAACATACTGGACTCGATCTAAACAGGCTCATTCGCATAAAACAAATGCATACATATAGTTCTTTACTGGTTACTCAAATAGATGTTATGTTAAATACACAAACAGACACACACACACACACACACACACACACAGAATGTCATATAGTTGTTATGTTATTCTCAATAACTATTGTGATTTGTTACTCTGTTTTTATTGTGTTACTATATTTTGAATCTTCAATATTTTCTATTCCTGTCTCCTTCCCTTAAGTTGTAAATCTGCATTGTTAGAGAAGCGCCTGTAAGTTAGCATTTCACTGTTAGTCTGCTGTTTACGAAGCATCTGACAAATATAATTTGAAGTGATTTAATGTAAGGGGATGACGAGCCGTGTCGGTCTCAGAGGTTAACCTCCTGGGATGATCACTAACCCACTTACAGCTGTTCTGACACACACACATATGCATACATAAAAAGGCATGACACATGCAGACTGAAAGAGCCAAGCTCCCGAAGTGGAATGAGTCAGACAAAAGAGGAACTAGAAATACCTTCAGCAAGAAGAAAGGATATGAACACTATTAGAGAAGATGACGAGAGAAAAAAAGGGAGGGAGAGGGAGCGGGAAAGAAAAGCAGAGAAAGGAGGAGCAGAGCAGAGACAATGAAATGTGCCAAGATGACTAAAACATGTGACAAGCCTGTGGGTCTCAAAGAATCCTTTAGAAACTGCACACCTTTGTCTTTGTCGTTTTCCATTCATTGTTCTTTTCTCTCACATTCTCTCTCACGCGTACTCTATTTAATCTGTATTTAACTAAAGAACAGCTCACTGAATGAGGAAACACAGGGAATCTTAGTCACAATACCGCTCTCCTCGATCTGAAATAAACTGTTGAAGATAAACTGGAGAAACTGAACTAGTGATAATAAACTGGAAAATCTGAACTGGTCAAAATGAACTGGAGACAAACTTCTTTTTTTGGTCAATTTGAGATCCGGGGCTACTCATAAAAGATCCGGGGCTATTTATAAAAGATCTGGGGCTATTCATAAAAGATCCAGGGCTATTCATAAAAGAACCGGGGCTATAGCCCTGGACGCCCAGGCCTAACGACGCCACTGCAGTATAGGCAGTAATTTAGCTAAAGTATTACCTGACAACTACTGAATCCAACCCTGTAGTGAATATTGTGTGTTCACTGAAGATGAGAAGAGATCACTTCTGACAACTGAGATGCATATTGTTTGTCACTATGTAAGAAGTAAAATAGAATATACTTTTTTT
>JACXGI010020344.1:0-11197 GCA_016801175.1 Esox masquinongy | reverse complement strand
TAGTTGCATCTCAGAGCAAAAGCCATGGTCCGCAGAGAGCTTCCAAAGCATCAGAGGGATCTCATTGTTGAAAGATATCAGTCAGGAGAAAGGTACAAAAGAATTTCCAAAGCATTAGATATACCATGGAACACAGTGAAGACAGTCATCATCAAGTGGAGAAAATATGGCACAACAGAGACATTACCAAGAACTGGACATCCCTCCAAAATTGATGAAAAGACGAGAAGAAACTTGGGCAGGGAGGCTTCCAAGAGGCCTACAGCAACATTAAAGGAACTGCAGGAATTTCTGGCAAGTACTGGCTGTGTGCTACATGTGACAACAATTTCCCGTACTCTTCATATGAATGAGCTATGGGGTAGGGTAGCAAGATGGAAGCCTTTTCTTACAAAGAAAAACATCCAAGCCCAGCTGAAGTTTGCAAAAACAAACATCAAGTCCCCCAAAAGCACATGGGAAAATTTGTTATGGTCTGATGAAACCAGAGTTGAACTTTTTGGCCATAATTCCAAAAGGTATGTTTGGTGCAAAAACAACTCTGCACATCACCCAAAGAACACCATACCTACAGTGAAGCATGGTGGTGGCAGCATCATGCTTTGGGGCTGTTTTTCTTCAGGTGGAACCGGGGCCTTAGTCAGGGTGGAGGGAATTATGAACAGTTCCTAATATCATGCAATTTTAGCACAAAACCTTCAGGTGTCCGTTAGAAAGCTGAAGATGAAGAGGAAGTTCACCTTTCAGCACGACAACAACCCAAAGCACACATCCAAATCCACAAAAGCATGGCTTCACCAGAAGAAGATTAACGTTTTGGAATGGCCCAGCCAGAGCCCAGACCTGAATCCAATTGAACATCTGTGAGGTGATCTGAAGAGGGCTGTGCACAGGAGATGTCCCCACAATCTGACAGATTTGGAGTGCTTTTGCATAGAAGAGTGGGCAAATATTGCCATGTCAAGATGTGCCATGCTAATAGACTCCTACCCAAAAAGACTGAGTGCTGTAATAAAATCAAAAGGTGCTTCAACAAAGTATTAGTTTAAGGGTGTGCAAAAAGAATGAGACAAAGATAAATCATGTCAGAACTTTTTTATTTTTCCCCCTCAAAGATTTCAGTTTATTTTTCAATTGAATCGTTTACGTTATAGGTCACATTAAAGGTGGAAAAAGTTCTGACATGATTTATCTTTGTCTCATTCTTTTACATCACAAGAACCTGGCATTTTAACAGGGGTGTGTAGACTTTTTATATCCACTGTATGTATGTATGTATATGTATACTTTGTATACTGTTTCTAGTGTGAAGACAAGTGCGCTGCATTTTAGTTAACTTCACCTAAAGGACATCACAGATCTCGCCAGGCCCAATATCCACTAAAAACCGGAGGCCAGTGAGGGAATAATACTGATGTTTAAAGCATTGTACTTTGTCTTGTACTATCTATGAGTGTCTTGTTTTGTCTGTTCTCTGTGGGGTTTTTTTCTGTTTGTTTTTAATCATTGAACCTAAACTGTATGTGTAAACATGTATACACAGGGCCCAGCTGTATTAGAGACCTTGGTCTCAGTCTGTGTTCCTTGTTGAAAAAAAGGTTTAATAACTATAAAACACAAGATAAATAAACAGCATGTTTCCAGTTGGACTGAGAATTGGCTCTCCCAAACTTTATATTTTAGTACTGGTAGGCACAGGCAGTATTTAAAAGCAAATGAAGGTGCCCTAATACCAAATGAAGATGCCCTTATACCAAACGAAGATGCCCTTATACCAAATGAAGGTGCCCTTATACCAAATTAAGGTACACTTATACCAAATGAGGAAGCCCTTATACCAATCGAAGATGCCCTTATACCAAATGAAGATGCCCTAATACCAAATGAAGGTACACTTATACCAAATGACGGTGCCCTTATACCAAATGAAGGTGCCCTTACACCAAATGAAGGTGCTCTTAGTCATTCCTGCTCCTGATAGCAAGGAACCCTTCTCTCCTTGTAACCCAGAATATTATTTAAATTATTTTGACAAAACCTCCTCACTGATTCTTAAAACTGTGGCCTCTCAGGGCTGAATTCGAAACCTTTTCCTTTACTCCCTGTTCACAAACTGCTTGGCTCTGCACAACATCAACTGCATCATTGAGTTTGCCAACGACACAACGGATGTGAAAGCCTACGGGAAGAAAACTGGCATTGTGGTGCCAGGAGAACAACCTCTCCCTCAACAACAGCAAAGGAAAATCGATTATCGTTGACTATGACAAGCAGGGCACTGCAGTGGAAAGAGTCTGCAATTTTAAGTTCCTCTGCGCTAACATGGCTCGTTCTCATATGGCCGTGGACCCCCAATTCCACCGCTGTGGACCAGTAAGAAAGTGCCTTAAGAAATCTGACATGATGAAATAACTTGGATGCCTCAGAGTGCATCCAGACCAACGGCGTCATGGTATGAGAACCACTCCACACACGACCTCAGGGCCCTCCAGCGGGCCATGGCCGTGCTTCCACCAGTTCACGACAGCTATCCAGAATGATGTCCGAAGAGCGCCTTCAGCATTATCAAGGACCCTTCAGTGTAGACGAAAGCACTGTGTTGTGAGATTGCGAGGATAGGGCATTCCTAATGACACCTCTCTCACGCGTAATGTCACATTGAAGAGGTCACATTTAGAACAGCTATACAGCTCCGGAAAAAATTAAGAGACCACTGCACCTTTTTCTTTCCATTCCAAAAAAGTCGAAAAGGAAGGTTTTGAGTGAGGAACAGAAGGGTTAAAATTAAGAGAGCACTGCAAATTGAATGCTTCTGTTCCTCACTCAAAACTTTCCTTTTCAACTTTTTTAGAAAGGAAAGAAAAAGGTGCAGTGGTCTCTTAATTTTTTCCAGAGCTGTATATGTAGGGTAATTACCTTCACATACTCATAATAGGCTACAATAGATAATCTTTAAGCCACATAAGGGGTCTAGGCTAACAAATTTTGAGGCAATGAAAATTGACACTTTTTATTAATGCCAACCGGCTGTCCATATAGCAAAGAGAATTAAACTGGAAAAGTGTTTTGTTAAGAGTATCCCACTTTGTTAAAATGCTGATAAAACTGGACTCAACTGTTGCCATGACAACAGTCAGAGAACAACTCCAGTCAAGTACTCATCAGTTTAACCTAGATGGATCTGGTTTAATCTTTTAATAATGTTTTCTTCTTCGACAAGATAGTTATAGTGCCATACATACATTTTAATTTTCACTTATAGCAAGCCCACAGCAAAACCCCCTACTTTGAATACCTCTGGGCTTATGTACTTATCTTCATGAGAAAATAAACAGTCCATTTGCGCTAAAGACAGAAACATTCACTTCTTGGGGACCCTGCAGATGTAGACCTGTTCTTAATGTGTCCTGATCGTGTCCACAGTTTGTTCCGATCCTGCCCAAATCTTAAGACACATGTACTTCACTGTTTCCAAAAAAGTTGGGGCGTTGCGTAAAATGGAACTAAAAACAGAACGCAATGATGTGGAAATCATTTAAACCCTATATTCAACAGAAAATAGTACAAAGACAACATATCAAATGTTGAAACAGACATTTTATTGTTTCTTGAAAAATATATGCCCACTTTGAATTTGATGCAAACAACACATTGGGACAGAGGCAACAAAAGAATGGAAAAATTGTGTAATGCTAAAAAACTAAACTGGGGGGAATATCAAACAACTAATTAGGTCAATTGGCAACAGGTCAGTAACATGACTGGCTATTAAAAGATCATTCCAGAGAGGATGGGTCTGTCATAAGTGAGGATGGGGAAGGGTTCACCACTCTGAGGAAGATGCAGACAAATAGTGCAACCATTGAAGAATAATGTTTCTCAATGTAAAATTGCAAAGAGTTTGGAGATCTCATCATCTATGGTACATAATATCATTAAAAGATTCAGAGAATCCGGAGAAATCTCTGTACGCCACGATCCTCGGGCCCTCCCTGCATTAAAAACAGACATGATTCTGTAGTGGAAATCATTGCATGGGCTCAGGAACACTTCCGAAAACCATTGTCTGTGAACACAGTATTTCTGTGAACACAGTATGTTGCTACATCCACAAATGCAAGTTAAAACTCTACCATGCAAAGAAGAAACCAGATACAAACAAGATCCAGAAATGCACCACCATCTCTGGGCCAATGCTCATTTAAGATGGATTGAGGTGAAGTGGAAAACTGTCCTGTGGTCTGACGAATTAAAAATTCTTTTTGGGAATCATGGACACCGCTTCCTCCGAACTGAAAAGGAGAGAAACCATCCAGCTTCTTATCAGTGCGCAGTTCAAAAGCCAGCATCCGTCATGCTGCCATCCAGACGACGTATTTTAAAGGGAAGGCCTTATTTCAGCAAGACAATGCCAAACCACATTCTGCACGTATTACAACAACATGGCTCTCTAGTAAAAGAATCCGGGTGCCTAACCGGCCTGCCTGCAGTCCAGACCTGTCACCCACTGAAAACATTTGGCGCATTATGAAATGAAAAATACAACAAAGGAGACCCTGAACTGTTGAGCAGCTGAAATCCTATGTCAAGCAAGAATGGGAAATCTTCACGTTCAAAACTAAAGCAATTTGTCTCCTCAGTTCCCAAACACTTATGGAGTACTGTGTTGTTAAAAGAAAAGGTGATGCAACACTAAACATGCCCCTGTCCCAAATTTTTTGAAACGTGTTACTGGCATCAAGTTCAAAATGGGCATATATTTTTCCAAAAACAATAACATTTCTCAGTTTCAACATTTTATGTTGTCTTGGTACTATTTCCAATTAACTATATGGATAAATGATTTGCACTCTGCATTCTGTTTTTATTAGCATTTTACAAAAGGTCACAACCTTTCTGGAAACGGGGTTGTAGACAACTCTGATAAAAAACTGTCATTGTCCTCGGGTCAGGGACAAATGTATTGGTTGGATGTAGCAATTATGTGCAATGTCATTGACTGTACTGTCACGTACAGTCAATGACAGTACAGTCAAGAAAACAGGACGTGGTCAGCTGATCATTAAAATACCAATCTAGAAGTTGTAAAAACCTTAAAAACAAAAAAAAAGTATGAACATTGCAATGTGACAAAGTACCTTTTAAGGGGATCCACTTCTAGTTGTTGAGTGTTTATGAGTGCTTCAAGAGCCTTCCATGGGTGAATAAGGTGGTCTGTCCCAATGGGATACATTTGCAGTAGGTTAAACAGATATTCATCGAGTGCTGTGCTTTCAGAGAATGGTATTGGCATTGGGCCAAACATTGCTTTCTGCATGCATATGGGTTGTGTCCAGGAATATGTAACGGATGTGTGAACATAGAAGGTTATTCATCATTGCATGTAGTCATACGCGAGCATCAGAGTAGGGATTTCACGATGGCCATGGCCGTCGTTGCCCTTCGCTCCGGCCGTGACGCCCCGAAAATTGTACGCCCTACGGCCACCATGGCCTTTATGCCCCTGCTACTGTCAAAATCTCACGGTCAACAGTTTCTTTGTTTGTTTGTAGTCCGCAACTGACAACAACCACAAGAACGAACTACATGCAGGTACGCAAGCTA
This sequence comes from Esox masquinongy, assembly GCA_016801175.1. Classification (NCBI taxonomy): domain Eukaryota; kingdom Metazoa; phylum Chordata; class Actinopteri; order Esociformes; family Esocidae; genus Esox; species Esox masquinongy. Next base: position 5,593 of record JACXGI010020344.1, on the reverse strand, counting down.
GCTAGTTATCGATAGATAGCTGACTTATTTAGTGCTTACCTGAATCAAACCTCTCTGTTTTGGAAGGTGCGTTCATGAGCAACTGGGAGTTGGAAATGTTCCGACCTCCGAGTGAGAGAATACGGGAGAATAGGTTTGACATCACTCGACATGGCAGCGATTGTGGTGAAATATTAAAAAACAAAAATGACTTGCTCCGCGTACAAATAAGTCACTATATTTGTTTATTTAGGTCGTACTCATTAGCGCAGGTGATTGTGATGTTAAAGGATACGTAGCGGTTTACTTTTGTGTACCTGAGGTTATGCTATCCTTCCGGCTAGCTAGCGTTAACGTTACTTAACCGTCAATACCGTAGCCTGTTTGTTGTCGTCATGTGAACGCTCCCAACTAAAACTTCAGAAATGAAACAGATTCCAGAATCTATAAAATATTTGCGGTAGGAGATGTAATTCCAAGGATTAAAACATGATAAACTTTTTTGTGGAAAAAACAGTTAAGTTATTATTCAAAATATATTAAAAAGTGAATAACGTACATGTTTTATGTCATGCATGTTTTTTTCTTAATAATTCAAGTTGATTATTTGTTAGCTCCAAATCCTCTTAATACATTCAATGGCCTTTGTACCCTAAAGATTTTGTGACACCAAAGGCCAAATGACCTTGCCCCTAAAATTACGAAATTCCAAGCCTGGTGAGCATATGGTTTCGGTACACCTAGCTGTAACTAGCCAGAATGAGACAAAAGGCCTAATTGGATAAACTATTCTTTCCTAAATGTTTTTAACTTGACCTGGATATGTTGAGGGCTGGAGGTTATTGGAGTTTTTGTCACCATGATTATTACTCAAAAAACATAAATTTGTCGTCCCCTAAATGAGAGTGTGGTCAATTCAGACATGTCCCCTAAATGAGTTACTCCATGTGGTAAATTCTGGATCACATAGCATAACAGTGATTTTTTTCATTATATAAAGGAAATATTTATATGCTCATTATTAAACAGTTTAATAATGGGAGTATACACAAACAATTTTATTTAAAAGAAGCAGGAGCATTATTTTAACCATATTCTTGAGTTTCTACTACAAGCCATTTGGTAAAGATCATCTTAAACATTGGTGGTTGTTAGGTAAGGCTGTTACATTGACATTGGACTTGCTGATCACGATCTGACAACAGTCCTAACTTTAAAAATGTACCAAGTAGGCTAGAAAATAAGACACCTAGAATAAATGTCAGGGGTGGTTTGGGCTACAATCTCAAAGAAAATCATTTTGTGAAAATCTAAAGGAAAACACTGAAACCCAACCCATGTTATGGGACTGGGTCTCACAATTGCACATCATTTGACGTCTTCTAGCTCAATCTTGTAATACGACGAGGATGAGGACAGTCCAATTGCATCTCGGGTTGCCTTTTAATATTTAGGAGTCCTGCAAAATACTATAGACTGGTGCCGAGAAATACACACATTAGCAAAAAGTGGGACAATCAACCCTCATCATCCACTTCTCTGGAGCTCCGCAGAAACCTATGACTTTAACGGCGCTCTAGTCTAGGTTCAGTGTACTGCTTCGGTTTCTACACTACAGGAAGGTTCAGTACAGGAACAGGAGACCAGTGCAACAATAGGGATTCTCTAGGTTCACTGTCAGTTCAGCTGCCGGGAGCCTCATCAGCTGATCCATACCCAGATAGCCAATAGCAGGGGCACCAGCCAAGAAATGTGGGCTATGATTGGACTAATCCAATAAACTCTAATGCAATAACGCTTGTGTTTGTGTTGACAACAATCACGTTAGCAACCGAGACAGACACCGATGGGAATGGGAACTGGTCCAGTTATAAGTAGAACTCCTCTGGTGGATCCGGTTGTAAGGGTGTATAGTCTCCAGTAATGCGGAGGTCTTTGAAAACGATACTCCAGTCAGACCTAGAAATGCACAATCTATACACGACACGTCTCACAATACAACTGATCCAAATCCGTTTAGTCTTTTGTATCGTGTTACTATCATACAGACAGGGGTATACCTGATCCTGGATCGGCAATATGAATGCCGCCCCTGGTTTCCTCCACACCCTAGAAATCACTGAAGAGTTGCATGTGTGGGCACAAACATTACTCCAGACATTTAGACCATTAACACAAGTCCGGTTCTGCCACTGACACAGCAACAGACACATCATCAACAATAACCCTGTATCAACCCAGTAATAATGCTTACACATCGACCCCTGTTAAAGCTTACAACGTCCAGGTGACCTGAAGTAGCGTGTATCAAAAAACTAATAACTGATGATGGATGGCCTTTGTGAGACCTTGGATGTTTTGCGTGAAACCCTTCCAATACATTGTTTTGCGCCTATACAGGTTGTGCAGGTACTTCAGAGGACCAGCTGATGCCCTTTTATGGTCTGCTGTTATGAAATCGCAAATACAGTCATGTTTTAGGGTATGATCCTGCCTATGATTCAACCACAGACGTACGGATGTTTGTCATAGCATTCAAAACGATATGGTACACAGACCCTTTAAAAATACACAAGAAGATCAAGAAATAGTCAGACGCATATGTTCGATAAACCTTTTTAATCTCAACAGCAAGTTAGCTTATGTGTGGTCAACATCAATGAAGGTAAATATAAAATTTGATTTTCTAAAGACGGTGTTTGTCAGCAGGAGGTGCAATTATGATACTCAAACACATCCACTACTAATCTTCTATATTTTCTTTATATCTTCAACTATTACTGAGAAATATTGCTATAATACTTTTTAAATGGCATATACTGATTGACCAAAAAAGAACTGTCAAGAAGCTAAAACCAAGAAGCTCCAAACTCCACATGGTGGGGTTGTACAGGGACACTTCTGAGGGGACTTTGGTTTAGTACCTTGGTAAAACCTGGGTCTACTTATTTCTGGACACTCTAAAAATAAAAACTAAACAGAATTAAAACCAGAAATTAATGCTATATTCAAATCTTAAATGGAAAGTAAAAGGCACACACTGAACACTATTCACACTGAACACTATGTCTGATCTTGAGAACACTCTAAACCCCTAATTTGTACAAAGCACAATGAACAACCAATAAAGTGTTATTCTCTCTGGTCTTTCTTTTAAAAAAAAACAATGTATTGTTGTCCATTTACTGGGAAAAAAGGCTGCCAAATGGGACCCTTTCTTTTGTTTGTTGTTTGAGACTCCCAGGGAAGCAGCAGACTAGGCTAAACTACCTCCACCTCCCCATACATTTCCTTTTGACCTTCTAAAAGTGCTCCAGTAGTCAAACAATCCTGTAGTCTAGTTCATTTCTTGCCTCTGCCCCAACGGCACCCTATTCCCTATATTGTACACTACTTATGGCCAGGACATATAGGGCTCTGGCCTTAAGCAGAGGACTAGCTAGGGAATAGGGTATAGTTTGGGATTCAGCCTATGCTTTGACCAATTTGTTTCTCATCCTATTATTCCTTGAAAAATTGTACATATTTTTCTGAAATCTGTATTCTTCAAGTAGATTTTATAGTTTTAAGTGCTGTAAAATGTCTCCTTCCATCCTAAGATTGTTGCAGTAGAGTGCCATGGTAAAACCTGACTAACTTAATCCAGAGTCGGTGACTAACGTTTCTGTCCACACATTTTTTTTTTTTTCAGTTAGAGAAAAACATTCCTTCAAAAACCCAGAAGGTATTTAGAGTTATTCAAACTCAGAATGTTAGTTGTTTCAGGTATCAACACTATTAGGTCCATCAGCTGCATACCAAAGGTACAGTATAAGGACGCAATCTGGAGATAAAATCCTCACCTAACTCAACACTAGTGCAACCAACTGATTTGACTGGGGTCTCTTTGACTCCTTCCTTTGAACTCCTATTGGAGCAAAGAGCCACACATACTAGTCATTTTATATCTACCCAATTTAATAAAAAAAAGCAAAATGCCTAAAAATCATGTTTCTTTTCATTTACTATTGATTGGATTAGATTTCAATCTTTTTTTCCTTCCCTTTTTACCCGCAGTGATGGGATTGGTTGGGGGATTATCTCCCGATTACATCATCATGGTCTCTGGGGGGGATGAGCTGTCTCTGTTGACGTATTATCAGTGAGTCATCATACCAGAATTCTCCTGGAAAATCTCATGTGATTACTACTTTCTACTGAGGAAAAAGCAATTTGCGGCTTTCCCGTCCCGATATATTGCTTCAATATTGCCACGATAAAATATTGACTAATACTGCACTTATCAAGCGCGCATTAATTTCATACTTCGTCTCTTGTTCGATTTTTTTACTACTTCAAACACACAATGTGTTTTCAAGAAAGTTATCCTATTTCAATACAAAATAGTGTTTCAGTTTGTGCATTCGGCAAGCCAAGTCCCGTTGTGCACGTCTTCCGGAAACTTCCAAACTGTGCTACGTCTTCCTGCACCGCCCGGCTCTACAGCGAGCTGCTGTGGCAGCAGGTAGCTTTGAGGCAGTTGTGTTCCTGTGGAGCGATATCACTTCACACGTGACACGTCCATCATGGCAACTTCTGCCTGCAAACACCGGGCCAGGCAGGCTGCCACACCATCTCTGAGGCGTGCAGAACCCGGTCTGGTCCTGGCACGTGGCCGGTGGGAGCAGAGGCGTGGGCAGAAGGGAGGTAGGGAGGATTTTGGTAGAAAGGTTTTGAGGTTGGTTCACCACAACTTAAAAAGAAAAGTGTTCATCGATACAAAATGTTCCTATCCCCGGTACCTTGACCCCGAAACCAACTCCACCACATCTACGACATACTGTAATGCTGTGTAGGTTCTCAACTGTCGGTAATACTGATTTCACCCCGCAGTCCTACCGGCTTCAGTTCACCAGTACAAAGCCGTGCTGTGAGTCTACAGTCTCCATCATCTCGCCGTCCAGAAAGGAGCCCTGGAGCTCGGTGTGGAGTGCTAGCCCCTCGTACCCGACCCCAGGGGCCTCCCCTGGGCCGGGGGCGGGTGGCTGCCGGGTGTCCAGGGTGAACTCGTATTGCTCTGGATAAAGTGCCTCATGGGGGGATGGGGACAGGTCACGCAGCTGGTAACTGTAGCCCAGGGCCTCCGTGGATTGGTTCTGTAGTTGTCCGGTCAGGCCGAGGGGCATGAGTCCTGGGCTGAGGTGGGAGTGGGGGTAGTGCTGGACCAGGTAGGGGTCGTAGACCAGGTCTCCACTGGGCTCCATCAAGGGGCTGAGGGCCTGGGTGTGGGCAAAGGGAGGCGATGAATGGGAGCTGACTTGCTGCTGCTGCTGCTGGTGGTGCTGGTGGTGGGACCCGACCATGGGCCCCTGCTGCTGTGGAGGGGTCCCTGGGTTCCCCGGATAGGAACCCTCCACTATCTGCATCTGGTTGAAATAGGCATGAAGGTGGGACTGCTTCTGGAGGTACATCCTCTTCTGGTGTAACCTGAACAGGTAGGTCATAGAAACAACTTGGAAAAAGATGGTGGAAGCCTCGGCTGTCATTTGGTGTGTAATACTGCATCTGAGGTATCCGCAGTCATATCGTGTCTAATGGGGTGCGTACGGGCAGTCATATCGTGTCTAATGGGGTG
>JACXGI010020343.1:0-11190 GCA_016801175.1 Esox masquinongy | reverse complement strand
GGGGGGGGGGGGGGGGGGGGGGGGGGGTGTCTGGCGGACTGGGGGCTGCCTCCGATGCATATGTACTGCTGCAGCAGGGGATTGCATCCAGCCTTAAGCTTTCAGCAAGGAATCTCAGTTTCCCTGCAGTCTATAAACAATAAAGAACAAAATGCCCCCCCCACAAAAACTATTTAAAAATATCACGCTTTATGGGGATTACGGAAAGTTGTAATTTGGCTCTTCTGACCATACCACATCACCACGGACACTCTGGAAAGGACAACCCTGTGGTGTAACTAGACCAACAGGGAAGTAAACAGACAGTTTCTGGGTTCACCTAAGGACACAGGAATCACTGGGCCCCAGTCGGCAGCAGGAGTGGAAGGAGGGTTGGAAGGAGAGATAGAAGCCTGGAAAAACTCAGACTGATCCATAGGCCCTCTAAAAACTCAAGTTCTAGCTAGGGTTAAGGTTGCATACCAAACAGAACCGTATGTCCTATATAGTTTGCTACTTTTGCCCTTGGCCAATAGGGCTCTGGTTTAAACAGTGCACAATATAGTGAACAGAATGCCATTTACGGCATAAATGTAAATAAACCCAAATCACAGGCAAAGGAAGTGGTTTCCACTGATCCATAAACTCATGCTGTTAATGGAGCGCCTGCCTAGCATGTCCTTGGGAAAATGTGGCTTTGCTAAAATAACATACAAGAGCTTCTGCCCTGAAAGGGCCATCTGCTCTGGAAAATGTGTCCTAGCCATTACACCTTAAAAATGTTAGCATACTTTCTCAAACAGGATCTGTCATCACACAGTTCATTAAGGCACAACAAAGCCCAAATCCATCATTAAGGGGGAAAAACGTGACAGTGTGGACAAGGCCTGTTTGTTGTGGTCCATCCTCAACAAGACATTACAATCCAGTGGTTGAAATCAACAACATTAGCATCCAAGCACAAACCCGATTCAACGTCATGAAGAATACCGCCTTTGATCGTTGATGACGGAAAAGACTGTAGGCTTTACACATCAGACACACTGGCAAAAACATAGCAGCTGTCTGGTGGAGACATTTCAGACACACATATCCCTGGTCCTTGGAACTCAGTGGGAACAGTATGGTGCTAGCAACAAAAGGATGGTGGGTTTGTTTTCTGGGACACAGAGGTTAACGAAAAAAGTGTTTGCACGCATGATTGGAAGTTGCATTTGATTAAACTGTCTGCTAAATGGCAGAGGGCTGGCCGTAAAAACGTCCCAGGAAGACCCCGAAATCCTGACCGTCTCTGTTGATTTACCTCAGTGGGCGGAGCCAACCTTGGCTGTGTCTGGAGACTCCTTGAGGTCTTGTGTTTTAGGGGAGAGCCTCACTGGCCAGAGACAGCCTCTTCTCATTGTATAAAGGTTTAGCTAGGCAGCTTGCAGAAACAAGGAGAGGAGTTCCCAATGGGATCAGTATCAGGTGTCAACAATGACCCTGTGCCAATGAGTGCCAGAGAGAGGGAGGGAGAGACACACCATGGGAAAAGGGGCTAATTCATAAGCATGAGAACATTGGCTTTTTTCCTGGTGCTACAGCAATGTAAACAAATGTTTCCCTTGCCAATGAAGTCATTTAAATTGAAATTGAATTGATGGATAAAGACAGAGAGACAGAGAAGAAAGGGAGAGAGGAGATTTTGTGGAAGAGAGAGAGAGAGAAAGAGGAGAGAAGAGAGAAAGAGTCTGGCAATAACAATTCAGAAGAGCCAAACTGAACACTTTCCATTATACAGCTTTCCAAGATGATGTCGCAACCCTGCCCTTGGCCCTTTCTCACTGATTCCCAACGTCTCAGAGAGCACCAACACAACGGCAGCAATTAGCACTACAGACATTACAATGGTGCCACTTTGTCTCTCTCTACAATAACAAAGTAAGTTCAGGACAGCCAGCATCACTATTGTGTCATATCACCGGAGTGGCGTAAGCAGCTTGTCTGCCAGTACCTGAAGAACAGTCCTGGGATCATATCTGTAAATGCAGAAGCAGACCGGGCCCTGGGTTAGGTAGACAGCACTATCTTAAGTAGCTTGTTCACAGGTTGTAGATTTTGTCAAATGTTTTTGTCAAAAAAAAAATGTTATGTTCATTTTGGGACTGATGTCCAAACTGAGCAGGCTACTCAATGTATCCTTGATGAAGACAGGGTCTAAAGTGAATTACTGTGGATTAAAAACAAGATAATATGCAAGGAAGGCAAATCATTTGCGTGAAAACGTTTTGCCATTATATACATTTCTCCAGATTGACTTTAAATGCAGTATAATATTAGCCAGCTATCTAAAATTGAGAAGAGCTAACCACTACATTTGAGAAAACCTTGCCAAGCACATTTGATCACTGGATGATGGCAAAGTTGTAATTTTACAAAATATTTGCCTACTTTAACAAAGTCATCATTTTTCCAAGCCCCTATAGCATAATTTATCCTTAGTTCTCCTACAGACCATCACAATGGCTGTGTAATCTGTAGAATGTTGATGACAATGTCAACAATGTGACCGAGTGAAGGGAGGCCGTGCTAACTATAAACACTCAGAAGACCATGTTTCGCTTTGCCATTCTCCTTTACTATGTTCTGCCCGAAATGGAAACAACAGCTTCTGGCCTAGCTTGGTTGAGTTACACAAATCTTTGATAACAGTCGTAAGGATCAGACAAAAATGGTAATACGCTGTCAATGATGGCATCAATTCACAACTATATTCAGGCGTTTTAACACTTGTGGATTTGTGTCCAGATAGCCCTGGAACTAATACGGGTACACATGGACAATAATCAGGCTCCTACTTCTTAATATAGGAATATATATTCAGAGCACCCGGTAAGAATACAAGCCAAGATTGTACCACCAGCATCTCTGATTTATCTTAGCTTGGTGCAGTAACGTTCACAATAAACTATCTAAAATATACAATCTCAGTTAGACAGCGGTCATTTTTCAATAGATCATAGGATAGCGGTTATATTTTATTGTATATTTAAGTGTTTGTATTGAGTAGTGTCAAGCCTTGACACTAGTCAATACAAACACTTATTTTTGTGATGGGTGTGGATAATAGGCAATAGGCAAGGACAAGTTCAAGACATGCTACTACTGTGCGCACTGGACATGACTACATGCTCAGAGTTGGAAAGGACATTTAACCATCACACTTAACCAACATCGCGCAAATAACTGTAAAAACAATCAAATAACTCTACGCAAATATTTCACAGATAATTTGAGCACAACTAAAAGCCGGTCAAGTAACGCCAACGTAACCACAACTAGCGCTACCGATGAACTAAGTATGATTCTTATTGGTAGGCTAGCCATTGCTGTCTAGCTATTGCACTATGCGGTTTCTAGCAAACTAGCAAGACAATTTAATAATAAGAAAACGAGATGATACTTATTTACGACATTCTAAAATACACGTTTCGTGTTTAAACGATAACACTGCGTTTATCTGAGAATTAACATTTCAAACAAGACACAAAGTATATTTTAAGAAGCCAGTTAGCTTTAGCACTAGCAACAAAAAAGGCGTTTAAAACTGACAGTGCGGCCTATCCCTTCCCGGCAAAGCCTCCGACTCTCTTTACTCACAGTTCCCCCAAGACAAGCATTTTGGGCGAACCTTGTGATTTCCACCGGCACTTAGAACACGTTACACTTCGTAGACATGATAAGTTATGTGTGAATGATGGGTCTGTACAAAAACTATCTATATATACTTTTGTAATAATTTCAAGTTATCCAGCGGCTAACGTTAGTTTCTGGCGAGAGTTTGTGGGATAACGTTACTCACCCTGTCTATTTTTGCTGGGATTCCACTCCAAAGGTTATTCTGACCAAACTGGGGCGGGGATTGATAATCTTTCTAAACTGCCAAACAGGCAACTGTATTTCAGTCAGCGTTTATATTAAATTGTAGTTGTATTGAGAAAACGCCTTGGTTTTTCTATCAGCCTCTGTGGTATAGTAGTATATTCACACCACCATCTTACATTGGAATGGGGGAGAGGGGAAGGGGACGAATCATTCTCGACTCACTGCGGCTGCGCAAATGGTCAACGATGAAAGGCTTATAAAAAATTTGGTACAAATCACTAAAATTCCTTTCTTCAAAACTTTATTTTAATACTTGCAAGCAAATATAGAGCAAAATATGATTTCGGTTTTTAATTACAAGTCGCAAATAAAAATTCATTTATTTTTAATATAACAATGAAATATTACACACACACACACGCACACACGCACACACACACACACACACACACACATACACACACACACACACACACACACACACACACACTAATGTAAACCATTACAATTCTTTCAAAGGAACAGGAGGAGATATAGTCTTGAAACCAACTCAAAATCTTTTAAAAGCCACCACTAAATACAGTATATATTAGTCAGTACATAGAAAAAATAAAACATTGATCCAACCTAAAAAGGTAATGATTCACACTTATACATATTACATTGACTCGATGTAAACCAGTCAATTTGGTTTAATCTGTATTTTAAAAGTAAACTCAGTGTAAATCAATCAATTGGGTTTAACCAGTATTTTTAATGTTTATTTATTACTGTTGATTCGGAAAAGTCTTATTTACATACAGCTCTGGAAAAAATTAAGAGACCACTGCAAAATTATCAGTTTCTCTGGTTTTACTATTCATAGGCATGTGTTTGAGTAAAATGAACAGATTTGTTTTATTCTATAAACTACTGACAACATTACTCCCAAATTCCAAATAAAAATATTGTCATTTAGAGTATTTATTTGTAGAAAATAACTGGTCAAAATAACCAAAAAAATATATGTTTTCAGACCTCAAATAATGCAAAGAAAACAAATTCATATCAATTTTTCAACAGCAAAATACTAATGGTTTAACTTAGGAAGATTTCAGAAATCAATATTTGGTGGAATAACCCTGATTTTTAATCACAGCTTTCATGCGTCTTGGCATGCTGTCACATTGCTGTTGGGTGACTTTATGCCACTCCTGGTCCAAAATTCAAGTAGCTCGGCTTTGTTTGATGGCTTGTGACCATCCGTCTTCCTCTTGATCAAATTCCAGAGGTTTTCAACGGGCTTCAGGTCTGGATGGAAGCAACCTGACGTTCACTGTATCCCTCTGCCAGTAAAGCCAGAATTGAACCCTTCTTTTCCTCACTCAAAGATTTTCTTTTCAAGTCTTTTGTCATGCTGAATTGTTATTTTTTATTCCAATTACCTTTGTGGTACTACTTGCACTGTTTTTGCCATCCAGCTGGTCCTATTGCAAGAGGATAGTGATGACCACAGCCAGAGGCGTCGCTAGGATCACAATACATTCGGTGCTTAGCCCCCAATTATTGATGAATAGATCAGGGGCTATTTTTTTTATTATAATTATTTTTGGTCAATTTGAGATCCGGGGCTATTCATAAAAGATCCGGGGCTATAGCCCCGGACGCCCAGGTCTAACGACGATCCAAATTACCGGCTCCTTTCACCAATGCGATTCGGCTCCCAACATTCACCAAAAAGAGCCATTCAAAAAAAGACGTTCGTTTGCGAACGACCCATCACTACTATTACTAACTGGAAGCAAGCTGAGTAGCTAAGTGATTTGAAGTGTTATCGCCCACAACACGCTTTCAGAACGACTACTGCAGTGCGTTGGCTACTGACCAAAATTAGCTAGACTACATCAACTTGAACAAGCATCTCAGTAAATGGATGCAATACATCTTAAAGGTTGGATTAGACTAGGAAAAAATAGATTATTAAAAAAAACAAAGTACCTAATCAATGTGTGCATGAACAACAGAAGCTATTTACAAAAAAGACTTCAAAGCATCAAAAGCATTCTAAGAAATTATGATTCTGGAAAATGTTGATGCCAAGCTGATAGAAAGACCGGCAAGACATTTTAAATGGGGTATATTTCAGGCACAAACGATTTTGTGAAAAAAGTAACATTAATTTAAGACAATAAATGAAGATGTCTTCTGGCTGGTCATTCACATGTGTATTTATGCAGGTAATAGTGTAAAAATCTTACGTTTTGCAACTTGTGCTGTGGCTTCCTCATATTGTGTGCCTCCTGTTCATGCAATCTCATTCCGCTAATGGTCGGATATTTGTAGTCTGTTGCGCAAGGGATAAATGCCGGCCTTTCGTTATAGATTCATTTTTGGAGATTGCAAACCATGACATCTGAATATAACAGATGAGAAATATATTGCTTCAGAACATAATAAAAAAGGTTTTGTTAAGTTAGTTACTTTTTTCCTCAACTTGTTTGACAGTATGTGGCGACATCCTTAACATTTCTAATTGGCCACAGAAAAGGAATAATATGCACTGATTTGTAATGCATTTATGCATTAATATTTATGTAAGATCAAATGTTGCTATGCTCAGTCCTGATCTGCCATCATAGATCATTTCTCAGAGATATCTATGACCATGTTTAGCTCTGATCTGCCATCAGTGATACTGTCTCAGAGATGTCTACAGCAAAGTCCTTCAGTACCATGCTCCTGTCTGCAACTCTCAGCATTGCTTTCAGACTGCTCCAGAACACCTGTCTCTTCATTTCCTCGCCAGCCCCAGCCCCAGGCCACTGAAGGTAGGTCTGCTGCCTCAACAGACCTCGCAGGTTTTGAAACTTCTTAGGAAGAGAGTCTGGAGGGATGGGCTCCAAGAGGAGAAATACCAAGGAGTCTTGCTGAACACTAACAAGAGGGACAAACGGACACATTTATTACTTCAGAGACAGACACACAGTCAGTAGCTATAAAACAGTGAAAAATTCCATACCTGACGGCTCTGTGCTGGGCGAAGAAGAGCTCGTAGTTGCACCAGTCACTCTGAACAAAGTTATTGGAGAGCACGAAGATGGTCTTGTAGCTGGCTTCCACACAGTTGATGATATTGTCAATGATCCACTCGCCGGGGACAAAGTCCCGCTCGTGTATGCAGAGAGACAGACCGGCGCACTCTAATGTCGAAAGCAGCACGCTTTCAACCCAGCTCGAGTCATGCTGGCTGTAGGAGATGAAGGCATGATAGTGGAAAGACATGTCTCGTAGCCTATCTGTCTTCTTCTTCCCTCTCCTCTTTACCAATATCCACACCCACAGCATCTTAGTGTACCAGACACCGTCACAGGCATAGAAGGTGAGGCCCAAAGCCGTGGTGATGACAAAAGTAATCGACAGTGCTATAGCAGCTTGGAGCCACAACTCACAAGACAGCTTTCCTGGCTTATAGTCAGCCAATGACAAGCCAGCGAGGGACGGCGGCATGCTACATGTGTAGTCCAATGGCCAATCAGGAAGCAGGGATTTATTCAGAGCCGTCACAAACCAATACGAGTCGCAGGAGCAGCTGAATGGGTTGTTTCCTGCCTTGATTGTTCGTAGGCGAGGAAGACCCTCGAATGTCCCCATGTAGATTGTCGCAATGATATTTTGGTCAATGTAGAGAGCATGAAGCAATGGAGCGTGGAGATCCACAGGAAGGACCTGGATACTGTTGCTGCTGAGGAAGAGGTGTGTCAGCTTGGGGAACTCCAACAGGACCTTTTGATCTATAGCAGTTATCCCTGTCTTGGACAAGTCGATCCGTTCAAAGTGCGGAGACAGAAAGCGGAAAACATTGTTGCCCAGGTTGTTGTTACTAAGGCTGAGCTCTCTCAGGTGTCTCGGCCAGGAGCACCGGCCCCCAATGCTAATGGAATTAAAGCTTAGGTCGAGTGACTGGAGGGACCTCATCTGGTGGGTCTTATCTGAGATGATGGACAGACTCAAAAAGCGGTTCTGGCTCAGGGAGAGATGTTTCAGGGCAGGGAAAACTGAGGTATAAGAACACAATCGCCACCAGAACCCAGATTCATCAAGGAGGTTGTTTGAAAGGTCCAGGGTTTCAAGTGAAGGGAGAGCAGATATCAGGTTGCATGGTGAGATGTTCATGCCCGTCCCAGATAATTTCAGATATGTCATCTGAGAGAGTGCCTCAACACTTATGTTAAATAAGGGGTATTTGTATTGATAATGGGCCACCTGGTCAAAGATTACCGAACGTAGATGGACTGAGTAGTTCTGACCAAAGAAATTGAAGCCATCCGGTGTGTCTTCATTGTAAGTAATATTAAAAAAACCCAACTGTTCGATATTCGAGACCCATGCGTTCTTCAATAGCTTCACCATCACAGAACTGTTTACCCAAGTGTCTACAAAGGTGAGATTTTTCACCAGATACATTGATTTCAGTATCTCAAAAGGATCGCCAGCCACTGTGCAGTTATCAGGAAATAATTTGACCAGCCTTAGTATAGTTGTCTGTGTTTCGTTCAAGTCCATGAGGAAGTTCTTAAAAATGTCAAACTTCTCACAGAAAGGCACATTGAGGGTCATTTCCTGGAGAGATCTGAGGTTTGTCAAAGATCCTGATTCATAACTCTGCCACCCAGTTCTTGCACTCAAACCAAATTGTTTTAAAGAGATGTTTCTCAGGGCAGTGAAGTCATTGCTTTTGACCAAAGAAGCCTTTCTACTTCCAAGAAAAAGCAATTCAAGGTGTGTTAATTTCTGAAAGGTACTTGGCAAATGATAGCTGTCGTACAGGTTGCTTGTTAAGTCTAAAATCCGGAGTTGAGGAAGCGACAGATCTGGGATAATTGACAAGGAGTTTTGAGAAACATTTAGGACCTTGATCCCAGAGGTTTGAACAAATGCATTAGGAGATATTAACTTCAGACCACAGTGTGTTGCTTTCAGGAAGCAGAGTTTGGTTAGTCCAGCAAGGCTCCTATCATTTAGTTCAGCTATGTTATTGTAGGAAATGTCTAGATATTCAGTGATGCTAGACAGGTGAGGAGGCACACTGCTGAGGGTCTGATTGGACAAATCCTTTATTCCTTGTCTTGAAGTAACACACAGGTCAAAACCTCTCTCTCTTCCGACTGGAACCAGGCAATGAATGGTCAGGAAGGATGGAATGACAACGGTCCAAAAAAAAATCATGCTGTAAAAACAGTCAAATTAATAAATTAGTGAGGTCAAACTATTTTTAAAAAAATTCAACAGAGCTGAGGGCATTATTTTGATATTATTAAGATTATTATATTGATAATAGAACTATTAGAGTTAAAGTTTTAGTGGATAAAAAATGATATTAGAACCGTATTTGAATTTACACAGATGTTCCACAGAAATGCATCGAAAAACATGTGTGACATGGCTAAACGATCTATTATATCACCATTGCACCAACAATGCCAAAGAAGGCCATCAGGTTCCCGAGCCTCATTTATTTGTATACTGGAGTATATGAAGCTATCTGATGTTAAATCTATAGGTCCAAAAGTGTTTCTACCTAAAACAAAAAGGTTTGTACTGAGTCTATGTTTTTATTTTGCAATGGCTGATGTAATTCCCTGTTCAACATAAATTAAGTGGGGGTTCAGTTATCACAGTATTGTATTCAAACCTACATTAGCCATTAGGGCACTATTTCTCACTATGCAAAAAGTCAGCTACCTGACGTTAGCCCTTAAGGCTAGGACTGGCTAAGTTAGCAAGCACTAGCTGTGATAGCTAGTATAAAGTGAGCTAAAGAAAGGCTATTGTCATCTTGCTTCAGTCTTGAGGATCTCTTTGGCACCAGCACTGTTCATTTAGTAGATTGAACACAATGTATGATAAATCCATGTCAACCCAACCCACCTTGGAAATGTGAGGTTAGCATACCTAGCAGCTAGCTCATCTAGGCTAGTGAAAGAAGCCCACTGTTTTTATTGAAACTGGAAATAAAAATCATATTAGAGATTTAAAAAAAATACTTTACCTTTGACTGTCCATGGCATCTTTTGCATCAAGGCCATAGATCTTTCTGAACATTGTGAATCCTCAGGCTCCACTGTGTAAATTTCCTTGTTATTGAGATGCCATTATTTATGTGTGAACAGAGAAGAACCAGAATGTACACCAACTATCAGTTCCTCTTTTCCCAAGCTGATGGTAAAATTCCCTTTCAATGTTCCACTTCTACAATCTTGCAGAAATAGAGAGGTTGGTTGGAGCATCATTTTTTTTGGATAGCCACAGTACGACTGGTTGAGATTATGGTACCTGATATTTTCTGCTTTAAATTAGTTCATTTCAGTGTTAAGTCGGCAAAAACTATACTATAGAATAGATATTTTGAAGTGGAAACTCTACAGGAGGAAGGCTTTGAGAAGATATCCAGATGTAGCAATGAAACAGGACACAGATGCCAGAGAATGGATAACTTTTAATAAAGCACTAAAAGGTAACAAAACTACACTCGAAAACAATGTTGCAGTGGCACGAGAACCAAATAATGACCAACAACAAACAATAGGGAACTTAAATAAAGACAGTTATGAGAAGCACAGACACAGTATTTGTTATTTTCCTCACGTGATCCTGATCACTGTCCCTATTTAAGTTCCTTCTTCCCTAGTGTTTGTTGTTATTGTTCTCACCTGTGTTCCTGATCACTGTCCCTATTTAAGTTCCTTCTTCCCTAGTGTTTGTTGTTATTGTTCTCACCTGTGTTCCTGATCACTGTCCCTATTTAAGTTCCTTCTTCCCTAGTGTTTGTTGTTGGTCATTATTGAGTTGGATTTGACTGGCACAGCTGGCCTGCTCTGCCAGGACATAACACCAGAAATGTTTTGGAAACTTTCCTAACACTGAGGCCAGAAGGAAGTATCCAACAAATGGGAATTGATTCTGAGGGAGATTAAATATAAAATCACTAAAGTAATAAAGAACAACACAAGCCATCAGGCTGGGGCACCGAGGGACATCACATAATGTACAGTGGATATAAAAAGTCTACACACCCCTGTTATAATGCCAGGATTTTGTGATGTAAAAAAATGAGACAAAGATAAATCATGTCAGAAATTTTCACTTTTAATGTGACCTATAATGTGAATAATTCAATTGAAAAACAAACTGAAATCTTCGAGGGGGAAAAATGAAAAATAAAAACCTTACAATAACCTGGTTGCATAAGTGTGCACACCCTCTTATAACTGGGGATGTGGCTGTGTTCAGAATTAACCAATCACATTCAAACTCATGTTAAATAGAAGTCATTACACACCTGCCATCATTTAAAGTGACTCTGATTAA